>JAUESE010000008.1:699980-713733 GCA_032274725.1 Malacoctenus triangulatus
CACACACACACACACACACACACACACACACACACACACACACACACACGTTTGTACAGCTTTCCTCGTGGGGCCCTCTTATTGACATAATGCATTTTCGGGCTCCTTCTCCTAATCATCACAGCAGAGTACCGATGACTAACCCTGACCCCTACGAGGACCTTCTCATAAATGTGTAACCTGATTCCTAAAACCACATTTTAACCCCTTAAAATCCTTGTAGGTCTGAACATTTTGCCTCCCGCAAGTGAAGTGTTCTCCCAGGGGTTCAGGACCCCCAGAGTGACTCCAACAAACACGCAGCCTTTCTCCATCTGCTCCTCTCATGGTCATGACAGAAGGAGCATGTTGTTGAAGGAACCTGAAGGCAGCAGCACATACAAAGTAGTACATGAATTGCAGTCAGCAAAGCTGATGTTTATGTATTCTGCACAGCAACTGGAGAGACTGGTGTCAAATTACAAGCAATTGATGCTGCATGCCAGTTAGCCGCCTATAAACAAGGGCCTTATTTGTTGGTGGCAAAACTACAACAGTGTACAAATTGATGTTGCAAATGTGTTAATCTCGTGTCAAACTCATCAGCTGCCTGCAGACGTGCAGAGCAGAGGTACTGATTTGACTCTCAGCTGGATGTAACACAGCGTGCCCGGCCTCCCTTCGGCTCCGTCTCCTCCTCGCGATTTCAGCTCAACTCCACTGATTCGTGCCCCCTCCGCCTCCTTCACACTTGACAAAGCGCGCTCTCCTCTCCTACCTGACCCTGGGGGGGACAGGGGGAGGGGGAGGGTGGTGGGGTGGAGGGCCTCTGGCAGGGAAACGCTGGAGATGTGGGAACATTTTAACTGCTGAGCTGGCTGCTGGAGTAACTGCTGAAAGCACGCGTGGAACGCCTCCATACCCCCTCGCCCCTCTTCCAGGGCCCCCCTGACAAAAAAAATAACAACACACAACAGCAAAGAGAGGGAAAACCAAATTGCAATCTCCTCTGGACACATAGTATTCTTGGTCAGACTCACAGATTGAGCTTTACTCATGTGTGGCTGAACACAGAAGTTGTCTGTTCACTTGTGTCCATCGTGTGACCACTGATGGCAGCAGAGAGGCCTGGATGTTGCCGGATGTGCGTATCGACTTCACGCAGCCTGCACTCAGACCCAAAGCCTTTTAAAAACCCCCATCAATTGAGGCTCAGTCTGAACCGGACCGGCCCTCTCCTCCTCCTCCAGCTTATGTGTGCAGCGTCTGCGTGTGAGCACATGAACACTACTGTAAGCAAATCGTTCTCATAATGGGATTTGTTTTGTGAACCTGCTCCAAACCATGATCTCATCCCCGACCAGCAGCCTCCCCCCGCTCTGTTTAAATTCCACTGGGCTCCTCAGGCCTGTAGCCGATCCATTTTTATAGCTTTAGTAATGATTTTAGATTCAGCCCTTTCACACTTCCTCCCTCCACCATAGAGTACTGTATCAACCCCCCCCCACCCCCCCATACCCCACCGAAAGGAGAACCTAGTGTTCCAGACTTCCTCCGTGCCGTTCTGCACTTGGAAAATAAAACACAATGGCATGTACCCACTTTGGTAGGAGACCAGGTGTTCTTTTTCTTATTATAAAAGCAGTACGTTGTAGTTTTCCATCGTCACCTACTTCTAAATTTAATGTCGCAGGTTCTTATCCACAATTCTAACGAACAATTGCAAAGATAAAACCTCTTTCAAAGAGGGAAGAAATGGGCCAAAATTTGAAATGAATCAAATGATACTAGGGATGTCCAATATTATCGGCCTACTGATATTCTCGCCCAATATTGGCATTAAAATGTGATATCAGAAAATATCGGGATCGGTTTTTAGACCGATAATTTTACAAACAAAGTCAATCAATCTCGTGAGATTTTGTTACGGAACATTGAGATCTTGTTCAATTAGCAACAGCCCAGCATGGCTGAAAGTCAAAATATGACAGATGTGGTGTAGTTTTTAAATATTTTTGTTTGTTTGGAATATCTATCTGAATATCAATAAAAATGGCAGGGACACTGTCATATAGCCCAGTCTACATCCGTCTTTGATGCACAAAGAAAGAGGGCTGTTTTCTTTTTTTACTGGACTCCAGACTGTCGCTGTACAATTTTTTGGGACATTTTTGTTTTCATATACATGTTTACTTGACTGAGTTACTTTAGTGATTGTATGAATAAATTTATGGCCACTGGCCAGTTACATGTACTGCTCAATTAGAGCCAATGATTAGAAGAATTTTTGTGTGTGAATTTTTTGGGCTATACCGGTATCAGTTAATATCGGTATCGGGAATCGAGAGTTGAATAATATCGGTATATCGGTAAAAGTGACAATATCGGACATCACTAAATAATACAAAGCTGATTACAACAAAGTTGCATCACAGCAAAAAGAGAAATGACAAGCTTCTTTTATAAAAGAAACAAGAAATGACCAAAAGATCCTTGAACAGATTGGAAAAGGAAAAGGAGGAGAGTTGAAATGAGACCAACAGGCATAATTAAAGACCAGCTGCATGTTGAGAATGCTTCGAATTAAGTGAAATGGTCGCAGGTCTGCAACCTTGCTCTAATTTCAGTTGTGGACTCCAATTATCTGCTCACCCAGGCAACCCATTCATTCACCCATTCAGCGATTTGTCCATTTGTCTGCTCATTGATGCATCACTCCGCCCAGCCACGTATCAGTGCACCTTGGATAGGTCAGCAGGCTGTCGCAGGGTCTCACACGGAGACACGCCACTTCACCAGTGCTAACCAGCTAGCCAGTGTTCTGCAATGTTGCCTGATAACTGAACCAGCCAGAAATCTGCCACCTTGGTCCAGTCTCTTCACTTCCAGGAATTCCAGGATCAGAATCACCAGCAACCAGCCGCCACCGTTACAGCTGTCAGACTGAAGTTCCAGCCGCGTCTTCGCACTTTGAACAGAAAGGAAACCAGAGTTTCAAAGTGGAGCGTCTCTCCGTGCACTTTGGCTACTCTGAAAGGGAGTGAGTCATCTTTATAGAATGCTCAGGAAAGAAAAAATAGTAAGTGACAGAAATGCTGCAGGAAGGCAAAAAAAAAAAGAACAACAAAGTTTTATTGGGAACATAAACCCACTGCCAATGATCAACAAAGACAATTCAGTACACATGGTTCCCAATGCTGAACAATACAGTTCAGTTTTGTTTGGTTTAGGAGGCACAAGTGGGGGGAAAAAGCAGAGAAAGCCACTGTCTGGGTCTAATCTGTGTGCCCCCCAGCACTGTGTGCTCGCGAAAGAACGAAGCCAAGGTTCATGGGGAGCGCAGTGACAGCACACCGCGGCCTCGCGGGGTTAGTTTTTTTTTTTCGGGAGTGAATTAAATTATTGTTTCTGTTTAATTTAAGCAGCATGCGTCATAATTAGCAATATCAGCAACGCACCCGGTGGATCATGCCACAACTCCGTAGAGTCCAGGAGTCACAGTCTCTTTACATCCTCTGAGTCACATTGTTTCAGGGGATGATCTCATCACTGTGCACCACGCTGTAACGTTGGTCAGGTCCCACTGTGGCGTGATGTCATTTTTAGGTGCACCCTGCGACCGTATGATGTCATTACCTCTGCTCTCTCCATCAGGTTCCGCAACAGTATTATGTCATTCACACTGTGCACCACGCCGCATCACTTCTGCGCGGTCCTGCTGCAGTCACACACAAATTAAAAACTTGAACAACACCCCCCCCCCCTTCCTGGAAAGGCGTGGGGACCGCGGCCTGCCAGACGTGTGTAATGAAGTTGAAGTAACGCAAAACTCCAGCTCCGAACACAGAGCGACTCTCGGTGGCGTTCCCTCGCTTGAGTGTGTCATGTAAGCTAGTCGTGTGTCACTAATGGCTGTCACGTCCAATGCAATCAGCCTCACCGGGAGTCACTTTGGTTTGCCCTCATGCCTGAGTGCACGGGGAGGCTGCCGGTTTGGCTTCCTCCACGGTGTCCGGGTGGAGGGGGGACGGACGCGAGTTGGTCGCTGGTGCAAACCAACACAAGTCTTCAGTCTGTTCACAGCTGGGTGAGTCTGTGCGTGGGGCCCGTGGGAGCACTTTCCTGGATACCATCTGACCTCCTCACATGCAGTCAGCGATGAATCAGTGCAGCCCCTCCGTGGCCCAGCAGAGCAGAAGGCAGCATGAACTGGGTCATCGTTGGATTATTATTTGATATTCATAAGCAGACTTGTGGCAGAAAGTGCTTCGCAGCTCTGCTTGGGCAGCCGGTCCGAGCATACGGGGCGGGGGGGGCAGGCTTCTGACCAGCCTCAGGCTACCAGGGAGTCCTGGAGCAGGTTTGTTGGACTGCGTGGACTCACTTTGTGTGCAGATGTTGTGCGGCCCTGCATATTCGCGGTCTCTGCTGGCACCCGCGGGGTCCTCCTCGGTACGCCGTCGCACTTTGCTTTTTGGTTTTCTGCTCTTCTCTCCAGCTCGATGTCTTTTTAATGCGTCTCATGTGTGACTGGCCCGCATGAAGTCAACACAGCTGATGCAACCTGCACGTCTCCCTCCGTTCTCGTTCTTTTCCGAGGTATTTGGCTGCAACCTAAGCTGAGAGACGGCTGCTGAGCCCACGAGAGGTTCGGCTTGTATTTTGGGTGACTCTATTTCTACTTTTCAAATGTGGTGCAGCACGAGCCACCACACTCCAGGGTGATTTATCACGAGGGAGATTTCTTGGCTCTTTCGGGCTGAGCAGTTCATACTTATTTTCCGCAAAGTGTCCCTTCTCAAGATGTTACTTTGATTCTTGAGCCCGACTTGGTGTCAAAATATTTAAAACAGTAATAAGACAAAAAGATTCCATTTTGCTGTGAGGTGTGCAAGTGAGCTTCAGATAACAAATGACAGGGTGAAGGGTTTGACTTGTTCTGCCTTGGCTCTCGTGGTCAAAGAGATGAGTCTTTACCTGTTCACTTTCTGTTGAGGCTCCTGTGCTTTGCTGTGACCTGGTTTCTCCACAGTTCTCCTTTTCTCCCTGTGCCTTCGTAGCCCTAATTTTTTGTGTCAAAACAAGAAGTTTTTTGGTTATTGGCGTAACACGTGAGTGCCGTTCCGCCCCCCTTTCCGTGCTTCATGTATGACTGTAAACCAGGTTGTCTTTGTTTGTATTTAACGGCAGAGTCTGTGGAAGAATAGCTGGCAGGTTGACAGCACCAAATGTACAGCCAGGGACGGTGGCAGCGTTTTGACCCTACTGACTTGACGAAGGACTTCAGCTTCAGCAACTCCCAAACCTCGTTAGCTCGGTTTCGGGCGAGCCTCTGGAGTTTGGAGGTGTTGTGAAAGTGCGGGCGACGCGGTTTATATGAAGCTCTATAACCCAGGTAGTCCAAAAAGTCCTGCAGCTCCTGGGAGCTAACTGGCTAATAAAGCGAGGCAGCAAAACAAACCGAGCAAATAAAACCGATTTTAAGGAGGAGGTTCATCAACAGTGCTGATTTCTTGTAATTTGACTCCTGCTTCATCATCAATGCTAAGCAGAGATGTTTAATTGTTTTATAATGGTGGCAAATACAATAATCGGCTCACTTCTGCTCACTCAAGTGTTATTTCTGGTTCTTTTTTGTCTCATTTTGTAGTTCTTGTATGTGCAAAACTGTACCGGACAAAAAGTTGATGTTACGTGTGATTGGGCGGAATGCCCCTCTAAGGAAGTCCTGGTCAATCTCATGTCACCTTGTGTGATAGAAGTGTTCACAGCAGTCTGAAAGCTGCGCTTTTCTGTTTTTCTTCCTCTCAACATGATATTGACTCTATTGTTTACGACTCGGGTTCTGTTTGTGGAAGACATTGTAGAGTTATATATTTATGTGGGTGCCCTTTAATGAGTTGTCCTCTCGGTGCATTGCTGAGACGTCCTTGGACTGTAAGAATGGTGGGGCTGGTGGAGCTGCAGGGGTGCTCTGTGGAGCGCTCTCAGAGCACCGTCAGCATGCAGGGGGGGGGGCGGAGCACAGAGCCCTGCACATGTGGAGGGAAGGAAAACCACCCCTGCTGCAAGTGCACCCCTCCTCCCTCCCTCTCTCTCTCTCTCTCGCTCTCTCTCTCGCTCTCCATCCCTGCTCTTTCTTTGTCCCGGGAACGTACCAACCAACGAGGGGGGGGCGGGGGGAGGGGGAGGGTGGCCAGCATGTCAAACAAGGGAGAGGAGGAGAGAATAGCATGTGGCAGAGGGACACAGAAAGCAGACGGTAAGGTCGAAAAGGACGGCAGGACTGTTTTTTTTTTGCCACAACTTTTTTTCTCTGCAAACCAGATTGTTTGCAGCAATCATTTGTTCTTGCTTTTCATCAAACCAGGCTGTTAAAGTTGTATTGGGTGCGAGCCACTCAGGGATTCAAGAGGAGATAGAAAAGTGAGGAAATCCTGGACGGGGCATCACAATGGTGGGATGAAGCTTGTCCCGTTGAGGAATCCACCAAACCACTGAATCACTCGTTGAATCTCTTCCTCCAACACCAGCTGCTGGTGATATCGATGCCCACTCCCTCCTTTCCCTCCTTCCTTCCCTCCCTCTCTCCCTGAGCTTACGCGCTGTCTGGGAAAGAAAGTGGAGAGCTGACATTTACGTCCTGCCAAAGAAGAAGAAGAAGAAGAGGAAGAGGAGGAGGGGGGGTTGTCAGCGGGGATTGTGCTCCGGAGCGGCGAGCCGAGCCTTGGATGTACATTCTCACACTCGAGAAGCGGGACCTTGTTGGTGGTGTTGCTGGTGGAGGGGGTGGGGGCGGTCAGGGTGGACAGGTGCTGGGACTGCCTGAGCATGAAGCCGTTGTCCACGAGGAGAAGGAGCACGTAGGACGAAGCTGAGCTGTGAGTATGAGGAGCCTCTCTGCTCCTGCTCCGACCGCGTCTTTTCGGTCGCTGATCTTGATCACAGGACCCCCCCCCCCCCTACATCCCCTGCACTCCCCCTCAGCTGCTCTTGTGTTTCTGCAGGAATCATTAGTGTAGCCTGAGTCCCGAGTGCTCTGCAGGAGAAGCCTTTGTTAGGACAGTGCAGGTTAGCCTTTCCTTCTGTCGGTCACATTTTTATGAGCCAGCTCTGACAACTGGCCTCGGGGGGGGGGAGCATTAGTTCAAACCCCAACATATTCAGCAGAACCAAGCACTTTATTTTTGGTCTTTGCTATTGTTGAGTCTGTTTAGATTGGATCTATTTCTTTAATATTTACCGTCCTGTTAGCTGTAGTCCTCTCGACCCCCACACACACTCACGCTTTATTTACTCTGTGGTTGGTGCGTGTAGTTGCAGCTGCCTTTGGTGCTCGTGGGGGACAGTTTGTGCTCGCACAGCGCAGGTTGGACTTGAGTGGAGTTGCGTTTTGCTTTGAGTCCCACAAAAAAAATAACAAAAAAAATAAACGCCGGCGCCGACTCTTGTTCCGACTCGGGAGTCACCGCAGGGTCGGTGTGTGCAACCTGCTGCACCACTGACACCAGAGCTAACTTTAGAACTCCAGTTGTGCAAAGGTCTCACTTCCACTCTCTATATTCCTCTTTATCTAGTCAGTCTTTATTTCCAAATGCCGCGTCAGCAGACAGGTGTAAATTTGGAACATCCCAACCTTAGGTTCGGGGGTGCCACGTTTCAGAGGTGGGGGGTGGGCAGACAGAGGATTTTCCTGCTCCAAGTTTGTCAAAATTAGATTTGCGCATGTAAAGTGAAACCCGATTAAGAAACGATTGAAACTCGAGAACGGGACCCGCAACTATGCTCTGCTTTTATACTGAAGGTGTCTGGACTCTTTGTTGGGGGGGAGTGGGTGTGTCCACTGTAGTGTAACGACAAATCAGGCGTTGTAAAGGGGTGCAAGGGGTGTGAGAAGGCAACGCAGCATACAGTAGATGAGTATTTGTGAGGAAACAGCAGGACATTGTATTGATGAGGGTTTTAATTTTGATTGGCACCCAACGAACACGAAGAGTTCATCCTGCTGCAGGAGTCGGAGACTCCCTGTTGAGCAACCTGCTTTGGCCCGTGTCTTTAGTCTCTAAAACGACTGAGACTGATGTTTCTAAAGCTTCTATTTGGATTGTTAAATTCTTTTTCGTCTCATAATTTTATCCAACTCAAGGTCCTTGAGTGGCTGGAACTGCCCCCCCCTCACGCATTGTCCCCCTCAGTCTAATCAGGTTGAAGTGACGTCTGCAAAAAATAGAAACATTGCGACAACTCCCATGTATAATGTGTTGTGTCTTGAAGCGCTGGTGATGTGGATGCTGCAGAGCCCAGATGTTGGTGCTGCTGTGGCTGCTTCGATGATGGCCTGCTTTCAAGCTGCACAGCCACTGTTTTGGATACAGTCTTACTGTGTTCATTACAACAAATGCCTCAAGAGACTACACAATTAACTGTCCCGCGACAATCCCAGTGTCGTAGGAAGACGAGGGAAATGTGAGTTGGACACAAGCGTGCTTGCCATTTGCTTGAGACCGAAGCAGAGCTGAGTGTTTGTTTAATGCCCCTGACTGGCAAATTGGCTCACACACAACCAGCAGCACCAACAGCCCCAGAAAAGCACCTCCAATGGTTGAGATCAGCGATAACTATGTGCTGTGCTGATGCTGGAGAGCCTGAACGCAGACTGAGCCGATTCAGTGGGAGGAGCCCCGCTCGTGTCTCCTCTTTGTCTTGCTCAGAAGGTGCTTCGACCGACGGCCTCCGACAGCAACGCCGTCGCCGAGACAAAAGGCTACGCGGGCCGCGGCTGCAGCGGCAGATAAGATGAGGAATGACCTCACACGTCTCAGCGCGGACTGGAGGCGGGTGCGCCATCCTGCTGCCTGTGAAACTGCCATGACCTCGGCTCCTTGTGTGGCCCCAGAGCTTTTATATTTACAGCTGTGACCTCACCGCTTCACCTGCTGGGGATCTATGTGTCAGGCTGGTATTACCAGCACAGTGGGTCCCACTGAGGTCCGCTCTGATGATGACACAGATAAATGCATTGCTGATCCAAACAGTTCGAGCTTCGTAAGACGAGGATGCGTCTTTCCGTCTTACTCCTGTGATCGGCTGGTGGCCTGGGGGTGTTCCAGCAACCCCCCCCCCACCAGCAATGAGTCGGTCAGCGTGCAGCTGTCCTTCCTCCTGCCACTAAAGAGGCTCCTTGCTTGTGGAGCCTGGCAGTGAAACAAGAGCCGGACTTGTTGCTCTGGGTTGAAATGGCGGCCTCGCCGGGGCCCGCCTCTCCAGCCCGCTGCGTCCGGAGGAAGCCTTTGAGCCGAGCGTTTGTGGGCTGCTGGCGAGCAGCAGAGGGGTAATTGGGTCATCTGCTGTCCCAGCAGCTCGTGTCTGAGCCAGAGAAAGAGGAGGGCTTCCTCTGAGGGTGATCCGCTCACCGCGGCCCCCTCTGTTAAACACGGCCTTTAAATGGAGCCTCCGCAGTGAAACAAAAACACTTCCATGTGTTCCTCTCCTCTCCCTGGCACCATGTCATCGCTCATGACACGATGTGTTCGGGGCGCAGAGAGAGCTCCCAACCTCAGTTGGATCTTTTTGGTCCGAACACAAAGACGCAGGTTCCACCTAATGAGAGGAGCACAAACGGAAGAGACACGAGGAGGAGTTATCAGACTGCTGACAGAGCGAGTGAGGGAGCAAGGAAGGAAAGATGTGTTCCAGGCCCACTGAATGTGCATCTGCATTGGATGCTGCTTTTATGGGCACACAGAAACTTAACACGTTTACTTTTTTTTTGCATAAACCACTCCTGAACACATTTTGAAGCTTTCTGCTTTTGCTTCCTCAGACATTCTCAGCTTTGTATAAGTAGAAGCTGCTGCACGTATCAGCTTCTGTCAACAATAAATACCTTTGCGCCTGTGCACACCTTTCTATTTCTCAGTCTTGTGGAACAGGATCAAGCTTTAGCAATCGCTCCTCAGTTTACTAGTTCAGCCGAGATGTCGAGGATGGTTTTATTATCTGCTCTCAACGTAGCGGCAGCTTTGGCTCGATTGTGATTCATGAAATTATGTATGTAAGAGGACACTAATCCTTTGTAAACTACATTAAAATAGGACTAGTTGCTGTCTGATATCCTTTTAACTCTGACAGAAGCAATGTGGTGAAAAAGATCCGATTATAGACAAAGCAAAATGTTCAGAGGGATTTTGGTGTATGAAAATATGGCACCCAACCTTAATAAGAACTCTGTGTGTGTGTGTGTGTGTATGTGTCTGTGTGTGTGTGTGTGGGGGGGGGGGGGGGGGAGGCGGGTCCTCCAAAAAGGAAAGAGTCCCACTGTCATGACATTTTTCTCTCCTCTTTTCGTGCCTCCGTGTCATCCTCAGCAGACGCATCGGTGGATGTACAGACAATGAGGCTGTTGTCAAATTACCAGAGTTCTACTCCAGGTTGCTGTATATCAGCAGGTGGAGTGAGAAAAGCGACAAAAAAACACTAAGGAGGAATTTGTATGGACCCGGCATGGAGCACAATCATTGGTGTGCAAATGCCAGAGTGAAGATTTGTGTCACTGTATCAGTGAAATCCCCTTCAACAGTGACGGCACCGTGTACGTGGGAGTCTTTGGTTCAAAGAGTTTTATTGCTTTTTGGATCGTGTGACCCTCCGATAATGCAGAATGACAGAGGCTTGGAACGAAAAGGCTTTCCCATGTTCTGCTCACACCTTGGCTGGTGAGTGTTTGCATGTTGTACCATTTTCATCGAGTTGGTTCCTGAATCGGCGCGTGAGGACGGAGCTGCTGGCACAGCGGCTTCTCCCTCTGCACAGCTGTCCATATGCGCCTGGTTAGCGCTCTGGGCTAAGCAGATGTGGGCTGTGCCAGTTGCCCCCCGGCTTCACGCTCATTTCCTCATCTATATTTCATCAAGATGTGGGCGGTCAGCGCGGCTCACTGGGAACTCACCAGTTCCAGTCGGCTCCATGGCCTCTTCGTTTCAGTGTTCGGTTCCAGTGTCTCCCTTTCTCCTGTTTCTACCTGCAGCGGGTCCTTTCTGTGAGTCAGAGCAGGCCGTCCTCACACTGTGCGTCAGAGGGTTGCCACGATTAATAATACTCACCCACTCGCACTCAGTGTGTTCAGAATAACACAAATTCTGTGACAGTTTCAGCCGTATTCAAGCCACAGGCCTTTAAAGGAAACGTTGCACAGCTGTAACAGACTGCCGACGGTCTGTCAGGTCGTTTTTCCAGCAGCTGAGGTTTGTTTTGGCCCCGATCCGTCAGTGTCAGAAACTGGATCGCAAAACTCACTTCTATAGGTCCCCGCAAACGTTTACAAACCCACCAGACTCTGGAGGGGAATCAATTTCCACTCGCGGATAAGACGGAACACAAGGTCAGCAAGTCCATACATCCCGGACTCACCTCGGACGGCGATCACGGATGGGTCCAGCAGGGGCCTTCTGTGCCCCCCCCCCCCCCCTTCCCTGTTTGGCGTAACCCTCACGAGCATAATTAAAGCCATTCTGTTTCGCTTGGTCTCAGCACTTTGCTAAAAGCTCCAACTCAAACTTACCAGATTACTTCTCTCATTCAAAGTATTTCGAGGGCTTTTCAAGCCATGACAAGCAGCTCTCTTCTTCTGCTTTATTGTGTGAACCAGGGGTGTCCAACATGCGGCCCACCAGCCAAACCAGGCCTGTCAGAGGGTCTGATCAAACCCACAGGATGATCTTTAGAAACTGTGGAAAGTACAAGGAACTTCTAGCTAATTTGTACAATACCGTTCTTATTATTTTACTCACATTAAAAGCACAACAGTTGTAAGACCCATAATTGGACATCAGATGGCAGCAACACCATGAAACAAGACATTTCTGAAAGCTAGCTATAAGGATGGAAGATGAACTTCATTGTCAGCAGTTAAAGGTAAACACAGCAGGATGCTACTGGTCCTGCCCTCTTTGGTGACATGTGGCCTCTTAACTGAAATGAATTGGACACCCCTGGTTTGAACAGATTGAGGAGTGAATTGGCAATCTTTATTGCATTGTAGAGAGCATCATCATTCCTGCACTGTAAACATCAGAAACATCTTTCAAAGGTAAAGTTGGCCAAACAATCTAGCGACAGTCTCACTGTGGTGAGAGCACAAAAGCAGGAGCCTTAAGAATCAAAGCATCGGGGCTTCTTGCAGCTCTGCTCTGGACTCTAAAAAAGTGTCGTCTTTTGTTTTTTTTGACATGAACCTCTCATTTTTGTGTCCCAAGCTAGTTGTGCTAGTCGACCGATTGGTGTACTGTTAAAGTGGCTGCTTGTTGGATATTTCCTTAAGAAATGGGTCTGTGGATGTTATGAAGGTGACTACTGTTTTCAATGACTACAACTTTTTCCACAATAAGTTCTTCAATAAAAAACATGCGCACAACATACACAAACACAGAAATGCAGGAAGTGTGTGTGCTCTGCCTGCGTGTCCTCACAGGGGGTGTTTGATTGATGCTGCTGCTCCGACTCCATGAAGTAGTGTACCACTTCCTGGAACAAATCGCTAAACTGCTGCACTTTTCTCCTTTTAGCTGCGGTTATCAAACGGCAACATCGAGCAACTCCATTTAGCCGTGTATCCATGTTTGTAATCCCCCGTGTGGTAACAACAACCTCAGTGTGTACAGCTCGGGGAAACTGGAGCTCTGAAGGTACGTCTTCAGGACAACCCGAAGCTTAAGGAACGAGGAGGCTCGTATTCCCACTGTTGCCTCGGAATGTCACGGCGAGCAGCATTAAAGTTAATAAAAGCCTCTTCCTCGGCTGTTTGACAACGCGCTCATATTTATTTCAGATCCTGTGCCAGCGTCTCTTTCAAGCGGCGGCATATCACCCTCATGGCTGCAGCTGTCACGGCAGCATCATTAAACCAAATGAGGGGGAATCTGGATTTCTCTCTCTATCGCCTCAATTCAGACGCCTCTCTTCCCTCCTGACATCTCTGGCAAACACGTGTGTGTGCGTGCGCGTGCGTGCGCGTGCGTGTGCGCCTTCACACTCGCGTTTGCAATAACGTGTGTGTCGGAGCGCTGCTGAGGCCGATGTAATCCCCCCTCCTGCAGATGAAGAAGTGCCCGTCTCACCGGCTGCTCTCTGTCTCTCTCTCCCCCTTTTGTTTTTTTCCAGCTGTCCCTCGGAGACGAGCAGTGCGAGCTGACGCGCAACGGCTATGAGTCCAAGGAGTTGGTGTACTTAGTTCATATATACTGCCAGGTAAGATGGCCCCCGCCTGGGGCAGACACACAGACTCTCCAGCCCTTCCACAGGCATGCATACACACATTTCTACACACAAATTATATTTAAACTTCTGCAACTGTTCTCCATGCTCACACGGACCTGTGCATAAACACAGATTTAAATTTTGAACCCCCCCCACCCCCCCGATAATAGATTTTTCCAAAGGATACTCGTGTCCCTTCACACGTCTCCTCGTAACACCCGAGTCGTTGTCTCGAGAATCTGAGTCACGTAGGAAATGAAAGGAGCCGGGGATGAATGGCGAGAATGTGGCAGCTGTTCCTGGGCTCCTGCTCGGCATACTTCAGGATATTACCTGGGCTCAGTGTTTGCGCGTGCTCTCACTGAACCACCGAGTGGCTCCTCATAGCGACTGAAAGGCAGCCCCCCCACCCAGCAGCCACAAGTTTATATTTAGTTCCCATAAATCCGACAGTTCCGCCATAAATATGCATTTTGAATTTCAGTCATTGGGAGTAATCCTCTTTCAGACGCCGCCTGTT
>JAUESE010000008.1:791377-807472 GCA_032274725.1 Malacoctenus triangulatus
GAGGATGGGGGTCCTCCTTTGCTCAGGTCAGCTTTGAATCTGAACCCAGCCACCTCTCCGATGCTCCACAGCTGGAGGTATGCTGTAGAGAGGTGATGATCTATGAGATGAAGTGGTCACACACCCTCCCTTAGTATCAGTGGGGGTCACTGTTGTAGTGCCTGGCAGGGACTACCCCCCCCCCCCCCTCCTCTATGCACTTTGCATGTGCCAAACAAACATTTGCATTGTGAGGCTATAGAAGAATACACCACCACAGTTTCTATCTCCCCCACGGTTTTTGGCAGCGTGTGGATCAGCAGCGATGTCCCTCCTCTGGCTCAGGACCTGGCTGAGTCCCCCCTCACCTGCACACCCTGACCCAGTGTGGAGATCTCTCTCCCCCAACTCGTCTCTCCCCCACTGGTCCTTCCCGCAGTTTCTTAACTGTCGGTTGGCGAGCCAGGACCAGTAATGGAAAGTAATGTAATCAAATTCACTTATATCAGGGACCATGTGCGAAACACATTCACCCCAAAGAAAGGAAGAGGGCTTTGCACCAGGCTCGGCTCGCTCGCAGCTGATTTCCATCTGCAGCCCCCGGGCAGGTGAGGCAAACAAAAGAAGGCAGGAAATAACACCAGGAATGCTAAATATTATCAGCACATTAGACGATACTGTCTAAAAAAATGCCTTCAGAATCAAAAAGTTGGCATCAGACTCAAAGAGCGGTCGGGTCTGCATGAAAGCCTGACAACATTAAGTGTTAATAACATCTCAACGTTTGATGTTCCGCTGAATCAAGCAGGTCAGAACTGATCCCATTAGCATATTTAAAAAAATAACTTCATATTTCTGCCGCTGGCAGGCGACCATCAGGGCGACAGGGGACATAATGTTAGGGTGGATTTCATAGCAGTTAGACATGTGGTGATGGAGCGACAGAAAGACAACGCTGATGACTAAAGAGGAAGCATTGGACAATTTTGCTTCGGGAAAAGTATCTCCAAACCAAAAGCAAAAATACATATCCATCTAATTATCTCTCTCTCTCTCTCTCTCTCTCTCTACATTTATATATATATGTGGATATATATATATATGTCTGAACATAGACACTGTAAATGATACATACACACCATAATAACCTTCTGTAGAGCAGACATGACAGCATGACAAACAGTGTGAGGACCATCAGGTACAGGGTGGATCCTTGAAATCATGCCGAAGATGTTCTTACATAACTCCATCATGGCAACACGTAGAACAGCCAAGCAGATGCAAACTATAACATAGATCTATAACATAGATTCAAATGGTTGCCATGGTGGTTTCGTGGTCAGCACTGTGTCCTTGCTGCAGATATCCCGCATGGCTCACAGTCTGAGGGTTTGCTGCATAGCCCCCCTCCTTTGATGTGTGTCCCGTCATGCAAACAGTGAATGTTAGGTTCGCTCGTGTCTGGACGGGCCATGAGGTCCGTCTGCACACATACACACACAAAAAAATACCCCACAATACCCCCCCCCCCCATTGATGTGGGGGTGTGAATGTGTGTGATTGTGCCCTGCCAATCGCCCAGAGCGAGCTGGAACAGGCTCCAGCCTCTGCCACACTGATCTGGGTGAAGTGGGCACAGAAGATGGATGGATGCGTGGAATATTAAAGACGTGCACCAGACCTGCGCAGCACAGAGGCTTTGACGCCGTCCCGTTTCGACATTAAGTGAGATTTTCATCGGCGCGATTACAGGTCTGGAGCCGTCGGCCTGAGCGCAGCATCCTCTGCTGAGTGCTCGTGTTAAGGTGAGGCGAGCAGGGAAGCGAACAAGTGGTAAATCTGCACCCCCTTCAGGGTGCCTGCTCATCACCACTTGTAGCCTAGATTCCTATTAAACCGGGGTTTATTTATAGGTGCAGGGGTGAGCCAGATCTCAGCATCTGCTCGGGGTTTTTATTGGCCCGGCGTGATGTTTGTCACGCGGTTACAGGGGCAGCATCAGTGTGGAGGCAAGTCTGAAACGACGAGAGGCAACAGCAGTCAGAGCTGAGTGATCACATGAGGAATTTCTTGTGTGGGATGTTATTAAAGGGATAACGAGTGAGTATGGTGATGATTGTGGGGTTGTGAGGGGAGAAGACCACCCTAACAAGGCAGCACCATTTCAACCAGGGGAGCCAAATCCCTCTCCTTCTGTTTCTCGGAGAATAAACAAACAGGTGTGTGTTTGTGTGTGTGTGTGCGCTTTATTACTCGTCAGTGGGATGTCGGTGCGCGGCGGCGGCGAGGATGATGGCTGATTCCAGCTCCTGTACATCTTATTTCAGCTTGTGATCGCCGTGCTCTGCAGCTCGCGGGGACCACTTATCCAGGAACTTAATGTTAATTAGCCGTCTGCAGAGAATAGGCCGTTCCTCCACCATATGTCGCTGCAAAATTTCTTCCTCGTCTTTGTGTCCCAGGCTCGGCGCCATTCCACCATCGGCCGTGGCACCGCATTGCTATTTTGTCACCGTGTTCGCGCGCGTTGGCTTCACCTTGCTGAGCCACAGAGAAGTCATCCTGAGCGAGGCATGTAGGAGCCATTGTTGCCACCAGACAGTATTTCAGAACAGACTCAACCTCCAATATGTCCTCCATTAGCACCCCTAAAACCCCGAGATGGGCGGGAGAGTCACACGATGTTCCAGCCCCGAGCGCCGCCCTGCCAGTCCCCGCATCCAATATTCAGGTGACAGGAATGGACAGACGGTGTGAGATTACATTTGGAAAGTCTTCAGAAACACTAAAAAAAAAAAATAATAATTTTTTTTTCCACAGACAGCTTCATTCAGTGGCGTCTATCGCGGTGTCGCACTGCCTTTCATGAGGCTGACTCCTTGTTCTTTTAAAGCATCTCTGCATCAGATCCATCAAGCTTTCACAAGCCGGAGCTGCACAATTAATGATGTGCTGATGAGGGTTTTACCTCTGAAGAGGCTGCACGGTTGTCTCGGAGGCGAAGGTGCTCCAGATGGCCCGCTAAATAAGAGCCTATCTGTGCAGAATACCTGATCATTTCATCAAGAAAGCAAGGAGGAAGTGCCAAATTGGAATTATGACCATCTGAACACTCAGATGCACCTGTTTTGTTCAGGAGAGACAAAGACGGTGGACTCTTGAGCTTCAATGTGGTCCTGATGGTGAGCAGAGGTGATTGGTCTGAAGTTGGAAATGTTAGTTAGGAATGACAAAAATACCTGATGAGAGTAAACCTTTTCTAAACTTCTAGAAAGTCCGGTTCCTTCGATTACTACAGTCGATGTACCACGGCCATGGGTTTCACTGATGTAAAAGGGCCGGTGATGATATTTGTTGGGGGTTTGGGATATTGGTTCCACCTAATACTGCTACTCCAATTCACTCACTTATTACCTCTACTCAATACAATGAATGTTGAATACAATTGATTTGAAATAAATCTTTCACAAAGCAGGGAAATGTCTGACTTTTCAGCTCATTTATGACTAAGTCAGATTGAGTGCTCTAACTGTTTTGGTGATGGCATGGTGGCTGTGAGATAAAGAATGTATAGACAAAGACTCACACTTAGAGGCTTTAGCCTCAGTACAAACTTCTGTTGTCATTTTCAGAAAAAAAAATGAGTTGCGGGCAAAACTAATGTTTATGCTACGATCACAGTTCAACCAATGACAAATGCAAGTTTAATAAACGTCAGTGCAATAGCTGTTGTAACAGTACTCAACAAAGTGCAAACTGCACCATTGTTACATTGGTTATACTTTGTTTTCACTGTGATGACGTCTCGATCCACTCCATTAATAACTATTTTACAGAAGTATTCACTGCAAGCTTTACTTTGACAATCCGACAAACTTCAATAAACAGTTTGAAAATTTGAAATAAAATACCGTGATTGTGTTCACTTTCATGACTAAAGCCTTCATAATTTCCTCTAGCCTCTTGGTGATGACCATCTTCTCTTTCATGCTAATACATGTTAAGTGATGATTAGCATAGCTCATAAAAGGTCATTGAGGTATGCTAAATGCAGACTTTACTTTAAGGACCTTATTTAAAAGGTTGATCAAAAGATACTAATGTGTCAAGCAAAGTGAAAGAGGTAAAATGCTACAGCTTTTAGCTACTTTGGCATCTTTGCTCTTTAGCACTTTATAGTCTACTCTGTGATTAAAGTTAGCAGCTAGCAGTCTGTGTTGTTGCGCAAACCAAAGACGAGCCCCTTGTTACTTAGCAGTGCCAAACTGTTCCTAGGGGTGAATGGGGGTGTGTGTGTGCGTGCGTGCGTGCGTGTGTGCGTGTGTGTGTGTTTGTCCTGTGCTGCACTCTGCCCCCTCTGCTGGGTGGTAGCTCAGATGGTCCGATTGGATGAAGCTTCTGCCTGTCTGACATGGATACAGTGGAAGGAGCTGAGTTGGTCTTAGCTTAGCATCACCGAACATGCAACAACTTCACTTGACAGTTGAAGTGGCGTCAACCACGGCAGGGGCCACACAGTGGAATGTGCAAGCCTTTGAGGCTGCATGTTCCCCCTGCTTCTGATCTTCAGGCCGTTCGTCCTGTTCGCTCCGCGCACATCAGATGTTGCGCTTTTATTTTGTCTCCCCGCACACTCGGCAATGTTTTGATATGCCTCCCATTATGATCTGTACATGCATGTACATGTAACAATGCAAAAACCGGCAGCCCTGCCTGGCAGTTAGCGGATGACAGGCTGATAATCTTCTGCCACCCCTGTAATCACCAACCCTTCCACCGCGTCTGATATTGATCACGTTATTCCTACCGAACTGATCATTAACATGACTGGCAGCTACAACAAAGAGAAGAAAGCCCTGTGCTCTTTCAAAAGCCAAGCCTCCCCCCCCACCACCCCACACACACACCCCCACTGCCCCCCTCCCTCCCTCCATTCCCCTTATTGTGCTTTAAGAGCTGTGGACACTGAATGAGGGAAATTACTCCTCTTTTATCAGCCTTCTCCCCCCCCTTCTCTGCTCAAAACTAGCATCACTCATTCATTCCTCTTTCTAATTACCCATACTCTGAGCTCCATGTAGCTGGCAAGCATGTGGCTTCCAAAAGGTTGTGTGGCTGAGGGATTAGGTATGATCCTGTAATGTTGCTAATGGAAAGGTTGGCACAGGAATGTGAGCCGTGTCTGTGTGGGTTGTTTTAATATATTTTTGGTGGGAAGGACACAGGTGCCCTTGCAGAGCGATGTGACGTGAGCCGACTGTGAATTTGCCAGGTGGCAGCGAAAGAGAGAACGGGGAGGCAGCGATGGAGATGAAGACAGAGCAAAAAAAAAAAAAAACAAAAAAAAAAAAGCAGGGGAGAGAAAAAAGGAGAGATAGACTGGGAGGGAAGGGAGTGGAGTCTACAGGGAAGCTGTGTCTATACACCCGAGCATCTCCCCCTTTCCTTTGATTGTGGCTCTTGCTAGAATTTTCCAGAAAAAAAAGGCGTTCTCGCCCCCCTCTCCCCGAAAAATCCAAAATCGGGGCCGCGAAAGGTAAGGTTTGATTTGGAGATGACACTAATCAGCAGTGGGGGGGGGGGGAGGAGGAGGAGGCGGGGCGGTGTTCCCTATGGCACTGTGTAATGAAGCGGGACCCCCGCAGCCCCCCCCCCCAAACACACACGCGTGTACACGCACACACACATTGCAGTTTCTGTACACACACATTCAGGCACTTAAGATACCTCGCGGCGTAGGATTTATAGGCGTAGTGATTGGCTTCATCACCCCCCTCCACCATTCTGCGGCACTGCCATTTGCAATGGTTGATGAGCCCCTCCGCCCTCTCAAACATGGCCGTCTAAGGGATTGGGGGTGGGGGAAACGGAGGAAAGGAGGGTGGGTGGCGTAAGGCACGCTGTCTCGGCTCACTCCTCCTCCTCTGCCGCCACCTCCTTCATCAACTCGCCTATGTTATCCATACACCTCTCCAGCCGCCGCTGAAGGTCACTTCGCGCGCCTCTCCTCGTCGAAAAAGGCCCCCCCACCGCCACCACCACCCCCCCTCGCTCCCCTCCACCTTCGGCCGTTTCACCTTTTGTCACTTTCAGCTGGGAAAGAGAAAGAGGAGGAAGAAAAGTGAGCGAGTGAATGGACTGCCGTACTTTATAGTGCTGCGTCAAAAGAGGCGGAGTGAAGGGGAGAAAATTAAATTTTTTGGGACCGGCTCCGGGGGGGGCGGGGACGTGACGCGGCGGAGGGGAGGCGGCAGCCGATTGGCCGGGCGAGGTGTCAGTCCCGCGCGCTGCTGCAGACGGACAGGCCACTCGATGAATATGGATGAGAGCAGTGAAAAGGGTGATGCGGCAGGGAAGACCCCCCCCTTCAAACCGATGCAGGCTCGAACAATGCGTGCCGTCTTTCACTGAAAACACTGAGAGCCCTGCATTAGCATTTTCCCAGACAATTGAGGCTCTGGCCAGCTGCAGGCATGGCTCGGATGCTGCGGTGAAAATCTCCTCTTTTCTTCCTCCTCCTCCTCGCGCCCGCTGATGAATTAGACCTCGGCGAAAAAAGGTCGACTTGGCCGCATTCCTCAACACTCCTACCCATTGCACCTATGCCTAGGCTAATGTTAGGATCCCCTTTAGAGATTGTGCCCCGGCATTGATGGCGATCTGACAGAGGACTTGAGAAGCAGCAGATCTCAGAATGGGTAAGCACCTCAAACTCTCTCCTATTTTTTTTTCTTTTTTTTTTTTTTTTTTTTTTTGCGTCTGACTTGTTGTGTTTATCCATCATGCCGGACTAACATGTCATGTCATACACCGGCAGCAGCTCGATCCGTCCGTTACCGCTGCTTTTTTTTTTTTTTTTTTTTTTTTTCCCTGTGTTCCGTTGTCCTTGCCGCCTGTCAGGAGCAGGTTAGTCCATTGAAATGCAGAATGGGTACTTGGAAGGGGTAGTGGGAAGGAGGGGAGGACGGTCACAAGGCATTTCCTCCTGACCCACCCCCCTCCAGTGACTTAACTGCACGCATTCTGGCTCTCCAGCCCGCCGTCCTCTCCTCCGAGCCACCCTCGCAGCGTTCCGGGAGCCGGAGGGGTTTCGAACTCACACCCTGCTGGCGCGGCTTCCCCGCGTGCCCCACTGCTCCCGTTTCCCTGGCGGATTGCAGCAACAGATTGCCATGTTTACTCTACCACATGACGCCATTAAAACCTGTTACTGTGATCTCAGACACTAGGATGGAATTAATTATTGACTAATGACAGCAAACGTGGCTGCGAGGGCGACAGAGGGGATCTTAGTGGCTTCCTCGAGCCCCCCCACCCCCCTCCCTCCCTCCATCCCTCCCCTCCCTCCCTACCTACCTCCCCCCCCCTTCCTCCTCCTCCCATCCTGCTGGCTTTTTTACTCTGGCTGGAGATGAGCAGAAAGTTACGCAGTGGGTTTGGGCTTGTCTTGTCAACAACAGGTCTTCTCAGATGTTAGGATCCCGCAAACCGATCTGTTGACCGTGCGGAGGACGCCCGGCGACGAGCCCCCAAAGCTTCACTGCGACCGAGCCGCTCATGAAAGATGGTTATTTCTCCCCCTCACCAAGGTCATTTATTGTTGTTGGTTATTGGGGAAAGCGGAGACCTGGCTGCAACGCAACACACACTGAACATAGATGGAACGGTTTCTGGGGAGGGGGGGCAGGATTTCTCCCCAGTTTCTTTTGTTCTGCCATAGATCGACCAGCAGCAGACAATTTTTTTACGAGCGTTTTGATGACGTCTGCGTGTGTGGTTTTTAACCCCCCCTCCCCTACGCCCCCTCACCTGTGAGCATGGCTAATTATTCGCAATCGGAAAGGAAATCGCGTTAAGCATCATGTCATTGTCTTCATATTTGTCAGCGCCTTGGGTTCTGAGGGGGGGGCGGGGGGGGGGGTGACGTACAGGGAAACAAGCCGGTGTCTGAACGGAGCATGAGGAGCATATTAATGCAATAAGCAGGAGAAACTAACATGTGAGCTGTGAAATCCCTTGATGTCACAGTGCCATGTTCATTTACGTCTCTGTCTAATGAATGCATCACGGAGGCAACAGGTTGGTCTCGGTGCGGGGGGGCGGGGGGGGCACCTTCATTTCGCCACCCCTCCATTTATCCTCCCATCTTCGCCATGCCGGTCAAGCTACAAACCCTTCGCACCCGCCCCCCCCTTGCTGCAACAGTCTCGTGCCCTCCACCAGACACAGGATGCAGTGACACGGTCACAGAGAACCCTGAATCACGCCGCGTTCAGGGGGGGGTGGGAAAAAAAGAAAAAAAAATGGTATGGGGAGTCTCGTCATGCAAAAAGGTTGGACGGTGCAGTTTGTACGTCCCTTATCTCTCCAGTGACGTCACCCCAGAGGCAGCTGGGAAGAATCGAACATGACGTCATTGCATCCGAATCAGCAGGCAGAGCGGATCGCTCGTATCGGTGCCTTCAACGTGCACCTGCGCCAAAGTGTTTACCGCGGCGCCATCCCGGAAAGATTGGGAATTCAGTGGGCGAACCCCGCGTCTATAAATATGACATCTGCGAAACCCGTTCGATCGGGTTTGGGTCCAGACTCGGCTGACTGCTGCTGCACTTGATTGCAACGTGATCAGGGCTTCTTCTGGACAAACACTTTCATACGCTTTCCTGATGATTTATTCTTAATTGGCATTGCAAGGAAAAGAGAGAGACAGAGAGAGAGAGAGAGAGAGAGACAGAGAGAGAGAGAGAGAGAGAGAGAAAAGACTACCTCACCAGCTGAAAGGAACCGACATGTTTGCCTGCAGATTCTTAAAAAACTGACCTGCTGTCAGTCACCGACTGCAACAAGCCGCTGTAAACCCCTGAAGCCCCTTCCAAAATGGAGGAGATTTAGACCCTCTTGGCTGTGAACCCTTCGTACAAATCTGTGGGATTGGTTCCCATATGTTCTCCACGCGTCTTGTAATTACAAAGGCTCACTCTGAATTGGCATCCATGAAGAGCAGGGATAACGGCTTCACGTGTCGGCCGGCCATGCGGAAACTTTCCTTCCTTTGCTTCGCAGATCGAACTCTTCCCTTAGCGCTCCTGTTTGTCTGGCTGGGCGAGGAAGGATTATTAACGGCGCGCTCGGCTTTGTATCCAGTCAGAGGTGGCTGAAACTCCTTGAAAACAGTTAAAATTAGACCTGCAAACTGGAAAGGAGGTCATCATTTACTCCACCAGAAATCTGGGGCAGGACACAGAACATGTCGCCAGTCTCTGATAAAAGTGTGAATGCTCTGTGAAGCCACGAACGCCGTCTCCCCCCCCTCCTGCACACGTTTGGTCATAACTTATTGCCTTTCTGCATGTATGTCAAAACGACACATTCCTATTGTGGCTGCGATTCTTGGGCTGCCCCGGGTGGTTGGGTGTTGGGTGCTGGGCTCGGGTGCATGACGATGTGCAGAACTGCTTTACGAGATGTGACCCTCTCCCACTTTGTGTGTCTGCCCCCCCCAGAGGAGGGTGAGTACTTCCTGAAGGTGCTGATCCCCAGCTATGCAGCCGGCTCTATAATTGGCAAGGGCGGCCAGACCATCGTACAACTGCAGAAAGAGACGGGTGCCACCATTAAGCTGTCCAAATCCAAAGACTTCTACCCAGGTAAGAGCGCACAGCTGCTAATTAATGGAAATGAGCATGAATTTCCTGATAACAATTGCACTGCGCAGTGGAAATTTACTCTCTTCAAACAGTAGTTAGGGAATGTTTTGCTCGATCTTGTGTCGAGAGAAGGAAATAACTTGTGTTTTCACTACGGCACCGAGAGATGTTTGTGCCGTGGCACAGCCTCCCCTGGACCGAGCTCGAGGACAGAGTGTACAGAAGCCCCCGCTGAATGCTGATGCGAGGAATCACATCGAATCAAGCGATCTAATGGAAATCCATTGTGGTTGGGCCGTCTTCCGGGAAGGGGGGGCAGGCCTGAGCGGCACAATTGTAGACCAGATGTGGAGGGACCAAAAGTATCTGATCGAAACAGATTCAGGTTGACGCCGCTTGACGGGACGGTGGGCTCGGAGCTGCAGACAGGGAGTCCTTCTGCTATGTCAGCTGATGCAGACCATTGCGGGATTCCCCCCCCTGAGTGAAGCTCTTCCCCCCCCCGACATAGCTCGTAAACGTTGACTTCGGTCAGCATCATCCAGGATGTCACAGTGCCTACGTGGAGGAGCGGTGGAGTGGTCGGAGGGGTTGGGCAGGGGGGGGGGGGGACGAGCAGGTTCCGTCACGACGTTCTCGAGCAGAACGCCGACGCACTCCATGTACAGAATGTAGACTGTGTCGCTTCACCGGCCTCTCAGTTGACATTGAGCGCCTTGTCTGGTACATGAAGTATCCACCGGGTTTGAGGCTGGACGTGATGCGGCTCTTTGTACACAGACAGGCAAAACATATGGTGCTTTTACTGTCTACCTCTACAGACTCGACGGTCGCTTTATTGTTCCCCTCAGGGAAATTAGTTTGAAGCCTTGGAATAACATTATAAGCACATACAGGAGACACCGCGCTCTACATATAGACACATAACACGAGACACTGACAACAGACGCTATCCAGCATGCAGAATTAGGCAGTACTTTTTACATGGTTCAAATTCACAATTACATTTTCACATGGAAAGAGGAGAAAAAGTGTTCCAGCCTTTTCTTTATTTTCCTGTTTACCCATGCTGCACCTTTCTCTCCCTTTCTGTCTTCAGACTCAGAAATGTCCTAAGTGGACATGGTGTACTTCCTTTTCGTCTCCCCCCCGAATTACACATCAGTAAGCTTTTAGTTTTTACCATTTAGTGACGTGTGAAGACTTGTAAGATTTTGTCAGTTTGAAATAAAGACACAAGGTGTAGACGATGAATAGAAGATAGAACAGAATCTCTCTGTCTGTATTCACTAGCTGGTGACGTGAATTCATAAAGTGAATGTAATTTGGAGCCTCTGGATGGCCGTTGTGGACTGAAGTGGGTGGCTCATTTCACCCCCCTCACCGTGTCCTCCCCGACACACGAGACGCGACGCCGGCCTCAGTCCGGAGGAGTGACGCTCCTTTGGAAGGTGGCGTCGGACGTTTCCTCCTTCGTCGGCTCCCCCGCCAACGACTGCGGTCTGTTTTAATCACGCGGACATCACGAACCCTCCGAGCCTAATCGTCTTTATGTCCTTGAGGGACAAAACATGCGAGACGCCGCCTTCAGTCGTGCAGTATTTTCCATGTCTCTGTTCCCATTACCTCCGTGTGTCGCTGCTGGAGACTATGGCGGGGAAATGTCCGCGGGCGGCGTGCATGATGCTCGCAAGGAGCCGCCTCCGGGGCAGCTGGATCGTGGATGTCGCAGTGTCACAGAGCGCAGCCGATGTGGTGCACTGATCCTGTGTCAGCGTGTACGCACACTGATATTGCATGTCATTTTTCAGTCTGGCAATATTTTGTGATTGCGTCACTGCCTTCGCTGCTTGCCGTGGATGCTGCGGTTCAGTACTTTTGTGAGTGGTCGGTTGTGACATGCGAGCACAGTTAGAGCTCAGGGTTCTCTGTTTTTCTCTTCGGAAGTTTGAAAGAGCCTTCAAATGATGATTTAGCATGTTGTGGGGGAAAAAACATGGATTGGATTGAAAAATCCCACTACAACATCTTTTTGTTTGCTTTATATATATATAGATTTATAAACATCCAACAGTTTCCGCAAGAAAAGTTCGTGCCAAGAGTCAACTTTTGCTATATTATTTGAGGAGGAGTTAAGCTGTACTTGGTGAGCAGATGTGGAAAAGGAGGGCATCTGTTAAAGTTGGACAAATAAAAGAGCCACCATATATTTTCACCTTGGTTGCAAAAATAAAGGCCTATACAAAACGAGTCTTTAACTTTATGTGACTCTGTAACTTTGTTTGCTCCAGTTGATACAAGTTTTACTGACTAAGGAAAAGCCCTTTCAGATTAAAAGCACCTAGCTATTCAACAAATTGCCCAGTCAAAAAGACCTTTAAAGATTTTATGTAGTTTTGCCAGTCTTACGATAATTCCAAAGTGGAAGAAATTGCAGGAATAATGTAATTCTTTTTCATGACATGAAAGAAAGACATGTCATATTTATGAGGAGTCCAGTGATACATTTGTAAAGTACTTTGATCAGTGATATTTATGAGAAATATGTACAAAGAGTCCTCTGTCTGTCCTGTACCCGTTGGTCCAATTGTTCGGCTGTGGTGTCTGTGAAATAAAAGGTGGATCCTTCTCACTTCTTTTTTAACGTTGGGAGCACAGCAGTACCCCCAACCATGACTGGCACAACGAGCTAGACGTGTCTGTCGTACTTGTAAGCTGCAGCGACCACTGCAGGATTGCAGTTTGCGTGCACAGACGAACCGTCTGTCGATCCTCAAAAAAAAAAAAAAACGAAACATCACCGGACTGCCATATTTAGTCCCGCCCTCCCCCCCTTTTTATGAAATCGAATCCAAATCCTAATGCACTGAGGACGTGCAGGCGAAGATCCAAAGCTTTAATTGTAGCTGCATAGTGTCACCCCAAACCTGGCAACATGGGAGTGCGGGGGCGGGGGGGGGGGGAGGCGAAGATGCTCATGCCGCTCAGCAACCCCGATCGCACGGAGGTCAAATGCGAACCGTCTTATCCTCCGAAACGTGGAGCAGCGGGGCTGCAGAGGTGGGAGTCTGCGCTGTTTGTCCTTCATGCCTCAGAGGAGGCTTCAACCTGCTGAAAAATAACAGGTGCTGTGCGTCTCCCTGCTTATTAGAGCCAGATGTTTGCAAGTGATGCGAGCAAATAATCCCCGCGTAGCCGTATACTTTATGTATGTGTACTCAGAGCATAAAATTATGCTTTTAGACGGGAAAATAGGTGGCAGTGATTCGTAGCACGGGCTGTGAGAAAATACTCGGCACACTCACAGGTTCTCCACAAACAGCCCTCTGATTGCCTCCACAACACAACACAGCGGCTGCTGGAGCCTGCGAGGCCTCACGACACTTTTTTTTCTTTTTTAATCGCCATGGTGGCTTTGTGTTGGACTGCTGTAGTATCGGTGGGAAGAGACGACACACAGAACAACCTACAGCTCCGTTCGTATCTGGCATGTTCCTCCAGGAGCGAGCCACGGCGATGAATTACCGAGCTGGGCGGGCGGGGAGGGGGAGACGATGTTCGAGCGAAGCATTTTTTTTTTTCCCCCCCCTACCGTGTTTCGCCTCGATATGAGGACGTGTGCTCAGAGGACGCGGCCTGACAGTCCTCGGCGAGCCTGCGTCCCAGTGAAATGAATTACGGCTACCTCACTGGCACGGGAACAAATGAAGTAGGACTGATATGTATCCTTAGTTTTAGCCGGGGATTGTGGCTGCGTTCAGAGGCCAGCACCTGCTCTGCCCATCCCCCTTTCTCATTATCGTGATGAGTGAGAAGAAGAGTTCAGGGAGAGGGTTGCTGGCAACGATTTGATTGGCCGGTTGTTCTTCTGGCCCACACAAGTAAAATGAAACGACTGCTCCACGCGCGCATGCACGCACGCACACACACGCCACAATAGCAGAGTGCTGTTCTCGGAGAAGTTAGTTAAGCCTGCTGTTTGTGAGCGTGGGCAGCTTGGTAAAGTCTGGGAAATAAATGCAGAACTCCAGAGGGGGAGTTCTGAACTTATCAGCTTCATCACTTTTACCGGCCTGTCATGTCTGCATTTCAGCTAATGAAGCATGCTAGTCGTAGCACACCCTCACACACGCTCCACAGCCATATCAACCCGCAACAGACTGAGCTCAGGAGACACAGCGAAAAGTCTTGCAAGTTCTCGAAAAACACAACAACCAAAAAACATCATCAGAACAAGGCAGGCTTTTTTTTTTGTATGGCCCATTTTCATATACAAGGTGAATCAAGGTGCAGAACAGAAGCAAGAAGAGGAAATACACAACACAACACAGACAGGAGAAACAATCAATAAAGCAGGAACACAGACTGTACAAATAGTAATAATATAATCATGATGATAGGAATTGAAGACAAATTTGTCAAATAAATGATAGAAGAAGAATCACAGTGAGAAATTTGATTTCTTAAAAGGTAGTTGTGGAAAAAAAGTCTTTAATATCGAATTAAAAGAGCTGAGAGTTTGTGAGGCCATGATACCACCTAAAATAAGCCAAAACTGTGTCACATAATGTAACTTTTATTCAGAGAACAATCCAGTGTCCCTCTGAGTTGATATAATATTGTGATATTGACATGTATCGATGTCCTGCTGCAGTTGAAAAAAGTGGTCTGAATTGCTCTGATTTGATTTCTAAAAAGTGTTTTCAGGCTGTTGTATTGGCAAATCCAACACTTGAAGGTCGTTGGTTATCAAGGTTAAAGCAGAAGTGATTGTATCACTAACAGCTGCACAAACGGTGCTTCCAACCATTCCGCGGTTCATTCTTTCAGAACAAAATTCCTACATGAAAAAAGGTTTAGAGCGCGTCACGTTTTGGCGAGAGGGAAAAAGGAGACAAAATACGACTTCAAAGCTTTTGTCAGCGTCGACATTAACATGCTAATGCTGGTTACGAGCGTTACCACACTCAAAAAACCCAGAAATAAATTCTCTGTAATTACCTTTAATACCTCATTAAGATCATTAAGAACCACAACACTTCAAGTAAGTGGCGTGCTTTAACATCAAAACAGCCTGTCAGACGAGAATCAAGTGCAAACTCTGTTCGGTTCAAGCCTCGATCCCGAGACATCGGCTCGCGGCTCGTGGTGGTCGAGCGCGGACAATAGCAAAAAGGAGAAGAAGCTGTGCTGCCATTTTCCTCTGCAGTCCTCGGTCTGAGGCGCCCGCCCTCCCCAACATCAGCCGGACGCCAGCGGAAGGCTCGAAAAAAAACGTGAATTCGGCGCTCTTTGTGGGGGGAAACTGTGCAGCCGGGCCCCGCTGTGACTGAGATGGATGAGCGGAGATAGTGAAGGGTGTGGATGATACATGATTGTATGCGAGCGAGGGAGAGGAGGGGAGGGGGGAGCGGGGGGGCGGGGCGGGGAAGGGGGGGTGGAGCGGGCCCCAGAAATAGCCCGTTTCAATCTCTCTCTGTGGACGTGACCCCTCTCCCAGCTGTACTCAGGCTGCTCCCACTCACGCCAAGTTTCCTCTTTCCTCCTCCCTGCTCGCCCTTTTATTCTCCCGTAGTTGTGAGTCGGGCCCCAGATAAGATGACATCATTCTCCTATTAAAATTTTCTTTGCATGCCTGCTTCCTCACACTTGGGCGCTGACTTTTTCTACCCCCCCCCTCCCCGTGCTCCTCTTCATTATCTGGTTTGAACCCTTCCAAAGCTGCCGCGCGGCCAGATTACCGAGGCCTCGCTTCACCCACTTGCTCGCCGCGCGCATGCAGCACATGATGCACGCCTACTTCCACCTACTTACACACATCCGCAGATTTTCACCAGCTGTGAGGAGAGCCGTGGGAGTTCGCCGTTTCAACACAAACTTTGGGAAAACCAAACTTCGGAGGGGCCTTCGCCTTCGCGCGGCTGGCCTCCTGCCAAGTGTATGTATCCAGTTACTCCGTGCTCGGCCGGACCAGATGAGGCTGCTGTGATGTCATTGAAAATGCAGGCGTATGTTTCCCGTTATGCGAAACATAAAATATCAATCATGCCGGTGACCTCACACTTGGAAAACACCTCGTCTCCGCGGAGTGTAGCAGGGAAGGCGCGGCGTCGTGGAAAGGCAAAGGAGCAACGCGGAGCGTTTTCTAGCTGCTTTGGACCGCGCCGCTGCTCCCTCCTGGGCAGTTTCGCTCCACTGGTGGGATGACGTCACGCTCGGGGGCGGCGGGGGGGGGGATTTCAAATGATCCAAGCAGCTCAGCTCCGATCGGGGGAAGGTCGCTGTTCTGCAAGCTCTTTGGGGTGGTGAGTTAACCCTCCTGTTTTCCTTGGGGTCAAATTGACCCGTGTCCGATTTTCAAGGTCTATAAATTACATTTAAAAGTATTTTTTCAGTATAAATTTCTTCTGCTTGCCTTAGTTAGTGTAGTCAACCTATAATTTGAACATTGTTCCTCTACCATATTTGC
>JAUESE010000008.1:1010949-1020949 GCA_032274725.1 Malacoctenus triangulatus
GTGTGTGTGTGTGTGTGTGTGTGTGTGCGTGCGTGCGTGTGTGCGTGCGTGCGTGCGTGCGTGCGTGCGTGCGTGTGCGTGTGCGTGTGCGTGTGCGTGTGTGTGTGTGTGTCTGTGTGTGTGTGTGTGTCGTTACTGATAAATATGCAATTTTATTTTCAGCTGTTCACAAGGTATAACACAAAGCTCCGGTTGTACTGCAGTGTTCGTTTACGTGTCCACAACACGGCAGCAGACCCAGCAGCGAGTTTGACAACATTCAACTCGCAGCTCTTGGCTCCGTGTTTTTGAGGCGTGTCCGAGTGTCGCATAGGACGATATTGTTCTGGGCTGTTATTTGGACACTTTTGAAGCTGATCCATAAGACAGAAAAAGCTTTGGTCCACACGACTCCTCTGTGACTCTGTACAGCAGGTCTGTGCCTTCAAACGTCTCACGCCATCCTCCTTCTGTTCTCTCCACAGTGGATCAAACACTTTGAAAGCACTTCCCTATTATCTCAAGCAGAGGTCCACTTCGGCTGCAGTTCATCCTGTGCGCCTCTTGGGGGCGGAGCCACTACCGACTCCGGGAGGTGCAACTATACAAAGACCGGTAAACTACAGACACAACCAGACTCGCTCTGTGGAGGAGGAGGGACACGCTTGTGTGTGTGTGTGTGTGTGTGCGCGGGTTCGGCCGCGACATCGCCACCCTACCACCCCTGCCCTCTTTTTTTCTCTTTCATTCTTCCCTTCTTTTTTTTTTTTTTTTTTTTTAAGTCCTCAGCATCCTGGTTTCCCAAAAACTCCAGATCGAAAGCACACACTTATTTTTTTTGTTTGTGTTTTTTTTTTTTTTAAAACGACAATCTGATCTGTTTTGTGTTATGTTCTTGCTTTTTTCGTTGTAAATGTCACATCACGTCCCCCCCACATGTGCAGGAACGCACGGTCTCGCAGAACCACGCAACTCTGAATGTTCAGTCGTGGACGCACCCACCGAGTCCTCAAAGCCAAGGAGTGACACACGTTAGCACCCCCACCCCCCCACCCCCCCAAAAAGTATGTCTCTTAGCTCTTCTCCCTCTATTGTATGTCAAAAATGTGAACTTACTTTCAATATGGCTATGTAATTTCTATTTTTGATACAATACAAATTTCTATGTATTTGTTTATAGTGATAAGAAGACCAAAGATGGCTTCATGCTTAATGTAATTTGACTGTATTGTAGCTGTGTATGCTGTATCCACTGATAACCTTGGCATCAGTCACTAATTAGTTCATCTATCACAGAAGGATGCTTCTGTCTATTTACTTTCTGAATTGTATGTATGGTAAGATTATTAGCGCCACTGTCTTCAATGGTTAACCCACATACTGATGTGATCTTTACAGGTCAGCCCAATAAAGTACATATAGTTAAAAGCAGGAGCCTCGTTGTGTGTATTCAGAAATCTTTATTGGATATATACACAAGAACAAACCCACAGCAGCTGAACTGGTTAGCATCTTATCACTTTGAGCACAGCAACTGCTTACAGGCACTTGAAGGAACCTGGTTCAGCTTCAGAAAAAAAAAATCTAACATCTGCAATCAAATGTGATTCACTATGGCAACCAGTGGGAGAAACATCTGTCTTACTGGAGACAGAAAGTCATGGATGTGTCGTGTAATATCATGCCAGGTGGGGGGCCCTTTGTTTAGAAATGCTCATCTGGACAGAAATGACCATGAAATGCGGAGTCGTCCTCTTGGGTAGTTTTTGATCACTAAACCCCCACAAAGTTGCACATTTTGAAATGGCTTTAGTGGCAAAACATCTGAACCTCAGCTGAGCTTGTGGTGAAATAGTTCCTCAGGCCACCACTCACAGCCTAAACAGTTTACCATCGGAGGGTGTTGTGAGCCATTTGTGTATTTAGTGTTTACTCTGTCCGCATCGCAACCTGCTTCTTTGGATTGAGGGTACTAGACGATAGAGCCATTCCAATTTACTTTCAACCTTGCTGTAGCACAGAGTGCGCTGTTGACCCTATATAAAGTTGATCATTTTCTGAATATATGGTGTGAAAAGAGGGGATACTATGTCACGCTGACTGCTTTTAACAGCGACATGTAGAATAAGTGCCAAATGTTTGGATTGTACAGCTGGTCCATCCTAAACATGGGGGAGTGTTTCAGGACGAACCTGAAGTGCTTCTCATTTTCTGAGGAGGAAGCTGACTGCAGCCCGGTGACTTCAGCGCATGTGAAAGAGTGCCTCAGTGAAAAAGTGATCAGCTCAACCTAACCATGAAATATAGAGTCGCATCGTAAACACCACACCCACACAGGCTTAGCACACGCATCTGTTGCTCTGTAAACATAACTGTACACATGATAGTGGTGACAATCCTGGACGCCTTTAGTCGCGTCGTCTCATGCACGCTGCTGGTGCGTCAGAAGGGGCTCCCGCTCTCTCGCAGGGCCTCCTGAGCCCCCTTCAGGGTCTCCCTCTTCACACACTTCCAGTAGTCACCGATGCCGTTCTGATGCTTCACCTGTGGGCAGCAGGAGATGGTTCTTAGACAGGACAGCTAATGTTCATCCCAAACTGCTAATGCTAACCCCAGCTACTGTGGACACAAGCTAATGCTAATCTTAGAGTGGGACATCCTTGATGTCACCATCCAGAGGACGAAGCTGGTTCAACAATAATGAGGCATTTCTCTTTAGGAGAAACTGGACAGACAAAACAAGAACACTGCTACTAGAACCGAGACAATCGAAGAAGATAAACCTGTCCCTGTTTGCCCCCGAGGCCTCACCTTCAGACCCCGCAGAACCCTGTCCGTCATCACTCCCATGAACTCCTTGTGGCTCAGGCAGCTGTCTCCATCCATGTCGAAGAGTTTGAACACGGTGTCCAGGACGTTCTCAGACAGGTCGTGGCCCGTGGCGATCCTCACTGCTCGCTTAAACTGGGCTGCAGGTGGGACAAGCAACAGCAGTCATGGAGGGTTCCCACAGGGTGGGAGGAGGAGCCTGGAGCTTGCACCCGGGGGGCGTGTATTACCCATTCCTACAGGACGGTTGGCTTCAGTCACCATCTTCATTGAAAAAGCAAAGTCCTCCAGGTTGTTGGTGAACAGGCAGAAGGCTTTGAACTCGTCAAAGGTGATACTCTGGAAGACGACACAAGCATTCGCCTTCAGGCCCCGTTTAAACCTCCGCGTGACGGAGGCCCGGGAGGAGGCAGGGTTATGGTACCTGGCCAGCGGGGATCCTCTTCCTCATGTTCTCCCAGTACACCTCGTTGTCTTCTTCACTGGTGTAGTGCAGCAACCACTCGGCAAAGTCTTCCCTCCGCATGGTGTCCATTCCTTTGGAGAACTGCCGGAACTCCATCTCCTGCACCTCGGCCTGCAGGTCCTCCATGAACCTGAGCGCCACGGAATGGAGGCCAAACCATCAACTCAGGACAGTCCGTTTCCATACAGAGCAGAACAACCAATGTGCGTGTGGTCAGCGCAACAGTGACCGGCCTGCCCACCTGTGGAAATCCTGATACTGCAGCTTGTCATGTCCTCTCTTCCCGAAGAAGTAGGCCTGCAGCGAGGTGTTGACTCCCTCTCCGTCCTCGGCCACTCTCTGAGAAACAGCAGGAACAGGGTCACCCCGAGCTGGCCATGAGGTTGCTCTGTGCGATGCTGGGACCACCCACCTCTGCACTCTCCTTCGAAACCCTCCTTTTACTCTTCCCAATGATCTTCTTGAGCTGCAGCGGCAACAAAGACAGATTAAACCCATTAACCCAGCACTGCTGAGGTGTCGCAAACACGTGAACAGGAAGTGCTCATTCGAAAACTACTTCGGCTGCTTATTGTCATTTAATTCAACTCGACATATTCGTATCAAAAGCTACAAACTGAGAGCTACAGCAGAGGAGGATTCATGCACTTTTCTCCTGAATGCTTTTGGCTCGTGCACCAAGTCTCAACATGAATCCATGACACAAGGTGCAGGACGTGCCAACATGCAGGCTACGGAAGAGGGGGCGGGGCATGGGGGTGGGGGGTGGCAAGCCTTGGCTTGAGGCTTCTCCTCTCGTCACCAGACAGCGAGCGAGAAGGGTTGGAATAGGACATGGAAAAAAAAAAATAAACACAAGGGACCAAGCGGCTAGACTGGAGTGCTGAAACCACACAACAGATGGCGGCTCTGTGCAGATGTGCCTCACCTTCACTGGAGCTTCGGGTCGTACTTACAGGCTGCGCTGGCGACGGTGCTCCAGGCAGCAATAAAGGCGGTGATAATAGGAAATTAGGTGCTCATACAGAGGTAAACACATCTCTTCTCTTCACTGTCTCCTCCTACTTGTAGTCTAAAAAACTACAGATTCCAGGTGTATGAAAGACTTTCGACCAATCAGATCAGCTGTTGTAGGAACAGTCAAAAGTGCCTGATTGCTGGTATGAACATAACTAACATCCTCCTGTGTGGGAGAATGTGCACTATTGGTCACTACATATTAGAAAGAAAGGTGTTGTTTTTAGATTGGAGTCAAACAAGTCTTGAGTGCCTTAAAGTGTAAAGCTTTGCACGAATGCACTTTGAAAACAAGGTGAAAATGTGCGAGAATGACAAATCATTCACAAGGGAAAGACAGAGAGAGAGAGAGAGGGTTGGTCTGTTTCCTGACTGAGGCCCAGCACCTCCTCTGACCTCCAGCTGTGGGCAGTAAAACACCCCGTCTGCTCCAGGTTTTACCTTGAGGAACTCCTTTTTGTCGACGTGCTCGTTGCCGTCCACGTCCAGCATTTTGAAAGCGATGTGAAATCCCGTGCGCGGCTCTGCAACGGCAACGCGTCAGTTAGCTGGACCGGTGTTGCGACCAACTATGGACGGATGCCGAACGTGCCGCCATGGCGCAGCCACCACAACCCGCGAGCGACTTACTGGTAACGATGGTCAGCAGGAACAGATACTCGGTGTAGGAGATCAAACCTGAGAGAGAAAAGGCTGCGTTTACGAAAAACAGACAAGCAACCTGCTGACAGAGTGAAGACAAATGAGAGACAGCGCTCTGAGGTGGGACGGCGTCCGTCTCACCGTTGTCTCCCAGCGTCCTGAACAGATCGTTGCCGGGCGGAGCTTTGGAGGCAGCAGCCAGCATGTTGCTCACGTCCTGCCGGGAGGAAACGTGGGGAGCAGGGGTGAGCACAAATGGCCGGCTGCAGTGCCTGTGTGTGTGTGTGTGTGTGTGTGTGTGTGTGTGTGTGTGTGTGCCTCGTGCTGAATGGGTGAGAACATACCTGTTTGGTTAAAACTCTCTTCTCCAGCTTCCCTACAGGAGAGAAAACAGAAGGAATACATGGGAAGTCTTTTCACTCATCCCGTGTGCAGATTTCTAACAACATATGCAACAATGAACCACAAAAACATGTAAATAATAAATTAAAGAGGACCATATTTTTCCTTCAGGCATCATGAAAAACACCTGGACACAAGCAGCTCCTACTTCTCTGGAACAAAAGGCTCAGAATAGGTTGCCACACTGCCACCCATAGGCCAGTGCAGGGAAGGCATTCATTTTCCTTTCACGGCAGCAGTTTTCTTAGACACTAATCTTAAAAACAATCCTAGTAATTCTCAATATCTCACCTGAAGTCAAACCATCAAGATTACTTATCATATTTTTTTCCTTGCTTTCAATTACACATCATTGCTCTGTGGTCCAACACAATGTGAACAAAGTTTTTACCTTCACTTTTTTTTACCCCTACATCTTAATGGTGGAACACAGAATTAAGTCAAGTACTTGTAAAGTTCCACCATCAATAAGAATACAAAAAACTTAATCCTGCTGTTCTGTCGACACACAGACACAGTAATGTTGTTTCACGGTGTGCTGCTTTATATCCACCTGTGGGTCGACGTTTGCGTGCTTCTGCATCACTTCGCTGTCTTGGCTCAGGGCTGTTGGAGCACGTGAGTCATGTGCAATGCATTTGAGGGGCGTGTCTAACGCCACGTTGAAAGTGTTGAACCTCCTGAACAAACTAGCCTCTGAAACAGCCTCAGTGTTTCATGGCAGCTCTCTGAGAAGTTTCCAGCACTTCTTCGATGAGTCTGAAGTTTACCCAAAGTCATGATGTGTCGTTATCATGGGGGAGCACCTGCAGAGAGTTAAGATTGGACCCACGGAGCCTGCGGCACTGACGCGACTTACGATCAACACTCTCCAGCATCACAGAGAACAGGAAGTCCCTCGGGGTCATGTAGGGTTCGTCATCATAGACCACCGAGGCAAACTGGATGAAGCGGATCCTCCTGGCCGACATGCGGGGAGCACCACGTTCCTGCAATAACACAAAGGTTAAGTTATCAGGCTATCCCCTGTATTGCTTGTCCAGCTTTGGGTCATGGGTTCCTGGAACAGGTGTGACGCTGGGCAAAGGTAGAATACACCACCGACACGGTACAAGTCAATCACAGGGCGAACAGGAGTGTTTCACCATATAAAGACACGGCTGCTGTTGCAGAAGCGGCCGTTAGGGGGCGTTTGTTGACAACTATTTACGCCCTTTTGAAAACAGTTACCGTGACACAATTGTGTCGCTGTTGCATGTACTTGGCAAAGGTATAGGTCAAATTAATGCTAAAAAACACAACAACTGCAGCGTTCTGAAGACAATTTCCGGTTTAGTTTTCAACGACACAAACTTTCCGAACTGTGTACTCACTTTTTGCTCCTCGGCATGGACGCAGAAGGGCAGAGTCCTGACGTCTGCGTGGTACTGATAGTAACAGACGGCCCCCGCTCCGACTAACGAACCCACCACACACGGAGCGACCGCGCGAAACACGGACCGACTCCTCGCCGGCCGAGAGCTGCTCAAAACGCTCCGCAGCACCGCGGCGACTTTCCCCCAGCGGGCCATTTTTCTTCAGGAAGTCTCTCTCGCCAGGCTGAGCGAAATGCACGGCTTCCGTAGCTGCCAGAACGCGTATGAGCGCGGGGCCGCGCCCCTACAGTACCTGCTGGGCTGAGCCTGGTCTCCGGTCACGTGATCGTGTAGCGTCCACACTGAGGCGGTACGAAATTAAAGATGAACTAAAAATAATGGTGCACAAACAGACAAATTTTAATGAGGATTGACCTGCTGTTTTAAATGTGGAAATGAAGGAAATTGCATTCTGTTAACACAGAGTTTATGAAGGAAGTGCACAGTCTTTGTGTCACAGTAGGAAGAATAAAAGAAATATAATTGAAAATCATGTCAAACAATATGAAAGGTGGACTCATACTGCTACTGGACGCTGCAGAACAAAAGAAAAACTGAGATAAGTTGGCCAAAACGAAACAGAGCTTGGCGATATGGACACAGGTCCAACACAGGAAATGGGACATGTCAAGCTTGTAGACACTCCCTATTTAAAAACCATGTGAATTTTACTTTTAAAATGGCATTTAGAGGCAACACAGAGACACTGTCAAGGTATACTCACTTCAGACACCAAGGCAGAGGCCTTCAGAACTGGAGCATCGAGCAGTTTTTTCTCAAGTTCTCTCTAAATTTTGGGGGGTCTCAAAGATATTTATTGCAATTCATCGTCCCAGCAAACGTCACTTTAAAATGGTGTTGATCACCCCGCTTTCTTTCCAACAGACAATATAATTATAAGGTCAGTTCATGGAGGAGTGTGTGGTATGAGTGCTGGTCCTTCAAACACACGTCCAGCTGTGGAGCAGTCGTGCAGGACTGCAGCCTTCTGGTTTCCCTCCACCGTGCACGACGTCTCACTTTGGTGCACAACAAAAAAGTCGCGAGATCCCTCGCTTTAGTTCATCTGAATTATTGACGGGGGCCCATTTTCAAAAAGTGCACCACGCGTGGCCTGGATTGTGGGGGCTTTTTTTTTTTTTTGTTTCAGCGAGAGACTAAAGTGCAGCAGGGGCGTGTTGGTGTAGCAGCATGTGGACAGCGAGCTGGGACGTGCCTGCAGCGTGGACAGCAGTGGCCTGCGGCGTGATGGCAAGCCAGCAGCCTCAGTCAGTGTTCAATGGTGGCAAAGTATCCAGAGGATCAACATAAACATCAACCTGATGTCACAGAGGTCTTCTTTTTTTTTTTACATTTTGGTCCTGCCAGATGTGTGCGCGCGCGTGTGTGTGTGTCCACATCAATTCCACGTCAGGTTCTGCGTCAGCAAGTTTGGAGGTTTATTTAATGTCATAGCAGCAAGTTGTAATGTAAAGTAACAAAGACATACACACTTGTAAGACCATCAATGAAGGAAACAAAGTTTGCACAATAGTTTCTCGTCTCCACTCACGGTTTTCGATGCTGCCTATGTCAGTTCAACTGGTATTACTGGTATCACATGTTGGGGGGGAGGGGGGGGGAGGGGGAGGACTTCCCCCCCGCGTGGTTCACCAAAAGTGACGGGAAGCGAACGGGTGACACGTGTGTGTGGTGGCGCCCGGCTGGACGCCGCGCCGACACACCCCGGCTCCTACGTGGGCGATAAGAAAAGATGTATTGCAGTGACGGGACGCCTTTGCGCGACCGACTGTTCTGTCCTGTCGGGCCGGCGTCCCCACAGGCCGCGTGACATGGCACTTATGTAAAAAACAAACAAACAAACAAACAAACAAACAAACAGTGGCAGAGAAAGAAAGAGAGACATTCACGTGGTAACAACAGATGGTCTGCAGTGCTAACATGCAAGCTGCACATCCTCACTACAATCCCAAGGTCAGTGATGTGGAGGGGTGCTTTTTGTTGGGTGGGGGGGTGGTGGTGGGCGGGGTCAGGGGGGGAGTCAGGTGGAAGACCGCAATATTTTGGGCAGGTTGGAGATGCAGTCTGGAGTCATGGAACGTCAGAGGAAGCAGCAGAGCAGCGGGCCTGGAGGGAGCTGCTGCCTGTGGTCCCCCCCCCCTCCCCCCATCCCCACCCTCTTCCTCCCATTGCTGGCGCCCTCTGCAGGCAACGGGGCAACACAGCCACATCCAGGTCCCCAGGCTTCAATACCAGCGTGTGTTGTTGCCACAGCAGACAGCAGCAGAGCTGCTCAGTCGCTCCACATCATAATGAGACACTTCTGTATAATAATAAAAAAAAAACATGCCAACAAGTTTTAAAGCCATCATTTCTCTCATTCTGTTAAAATGTTCCACTTTGAATGACGCTACATCAAAATATAGTATAACATAGTATCAAATGAGGACATTATTGTGTCAAATCTGATAAACATCTTCAGCTCATAGCGTTCAAAAACATTGACAAAAATATTGTATGAACATGTTACATGATGAAGATCTGTGAAGAGGAGTAAAGCGATGAGTTCTTGAGTGTGGTGGAGTTGTAGCGTTTGAACATGTCCACCGTTGCGCCTGACGACGACATCCACACGTGACTCACATCAGAATCTCACAAAACACAAGTCAGAACTGAAAACTTTCACAATGTTACAGTTCTAAATCAGCCAATGCTGTGAAGCCGTTTCCAAATAAGAGTATGAATTTACTTGGGTACGCTGAACAGCTTTGTTACATTTTGAAGCTTTTCAAAAACAACTTTGTGAATCCACATGACGTAAAAGTTAGGTTGTGAAGCTATTTTTAAAATTATGCATAAAACTTTCCTTTACTGAACCGTTGTCATCTATCAAATTACCATTATGTGATATGAAGCTGTGTTACCTACTCTAACAAAGCCAAATGACATGGTGATACATCCTCGCACTACACTTTTCTCATAAGAAAAATAAAAATTTCTTCTCAAAATACTTAAATGATTCTCACTTTTATTTTCAAAGGTTTAACAATATGACATAGTGATAAATTAGGACTTATTAATAATATACCATTTTTAAAGTTAAAACTCTGAACATTATCCTGGTCATATATCATCAACTCATCACATTGAACATTAGCGTCTTGAAACACAATGCTCGGGCCAGACTTAGAGAAAAAGCGTTGCTGTTTGTTTCACAGTTTAAACCAGAGTGATCCTCCGTTCTGCTGTG
>JAUESE010000008.1:1135129-1149933 GCA_032274725.1 Malacoctenus triangulatus
GAAAAAATACTTTTAATTGTAATTTATAGACCTTGAAAATCTGACACGGGTCAATTTGAACCGAAGGACAACAGGAGGGTTAACAAGCAGGATGCTTTCTAGTTTTAGTTGAGTGTAATTCCACCTGCAGTATGATGCCATAGGCTCTCTCCCAGTCCTCTGCAAAGCCCTACGCCTACATTCTTCCAAAAAAAAAACAACCCAATCTCCCGAAATGCAAAATAATCGATCCATCAAGGACACATTTAATAACCTGAGTCATAAAGCTAAATCACATGCTGTCATGTTTGTGAATAAATGGCTGCGCTGACAAATTCATGTCCCGCCATAATTAGTGGAGGCGCTGATTAAAAGGCATCAGACTGGATAGTATGGCTGCGTTGAGCTGGCGGAGCCTTCTGTTTACCTGACAGGGCGCAGCACTGTGCAGCCACAAGTGGCCCAGATGCATACCTAATGTGCACATCTAATCCCTGACGATCTATCTAAAAATACCCTCCGTTTGAAAGCTTTAAGTCAGGCCATCAATCATCGACGACGCACACCTTCAGGAAATGAAACGGCCCATCAAATAAATTAAAGATGAACAATCGTTTGACGGGCGAAATGATGTGGGAATAAATAAGTTTTATTTATGGCTCAGATCCATCCCTTTTACAGCCCTTTGACCTTTGGCTCTAATATTCCGTTGCACAGTTACTCATACATCATCTCGCTTTCAGCTGCGCTCTGTAACAGTCCTCCTGTACGCCGGGCGGGATATATCGGTACGTCAATAACATCCAGCAGGAAGGCAGGGGTCTTTAAAACGCTAACGGGGGCTTCATGTCAAAGGTTCCCCCGGCTGAAGCAAACCCTCCTCTGGGAAAGGTGAAAGTTAAGCTTCCAGAAAGCGCTGATGGAAAAAAGTGACAGAAGTCAGTTGCATCAGAGGTTTTCACCGCGAGGCTTTTTCAATTACAACGCCTGAACGCAAGTATCACACCAAGCTTAGAGCTCTCCCACAATAAATGAAAAAAAAATGGCTTTGAGGGAGATTTGCAGTTAATTCCATCCAGCACTAATTCTCATTAACCTATTAAGTTAATTGGAAATGGGATTACTGCAGCAGTAACACATTATCAGTACTGTAAAACGAACTGATCATGCCAGTTTGAATCCAACTCTCACTCCTTTACGTGATGACGCATTCGGGTTCTGACTTTTGTCAATGTTTTTGCCATTTGTGTGGATGCGAGTGTGTTTTACAGCCAAATAACTCGATTCCACTCAACAATGATTCAATCTTACCGATGTGCATGAAGCCAAACTACACTTGACCGAGCAGCAGCCGAGCACAGATAAAATCCAGGATTGATGGCGTGGCCTGATGTGACCCCCGACCAACTCAACATGCCCAAAACTCAAACAGAATTGACCAACGCGTCTTCTAACGAGCACCAATGTGTATGTGACAAAACGGATCAGTGAGGAATTTCTATCTGTACTGATACTGAGGATGCAGATCCATGGTCTGCATCCTCAGTATTGGTTGATCCACTCTGTTCAGCAGTGCAGCTTGGCTAGCTTTCACCCTGGCCTAGATTAATTGTTGCCCGTAGTTATTAAAGCATATCTTCTGAAAAAAAATAATGGGCATCACGAGTGACATGATGAGAAAAAGGTGATAATGGGGTGAGAAAGAACACTCCAGCGTGCAGCCGAGCACAGATGAATTTCGCGATGGTGCGAGTCAATCCGATCCAACTCCACCCGACTCCACCAGGACTCCGCAGCAGCTTGTAGCCTGTACAGCTCACACATTCGGACACTGAACACCAAGATCACAAGTACATAGCCGGCCTTGTCACTTTTTACTAACTCAAAAATCAATGTGATTATGGACTAAAAGATGTGAACGCAGGGAGGGTTTTTTTTGTGTCTTTGAAGTGCATGTCAACACGTCAGATTTGATAAACCAAGTTATCCGATTATTCCCAAATCCCAGCTGTTTTTGTGCGTGTAACCGAGCCCACCGAGAGCATCTGTGGGCCCCCAGCATGCAGCGGGGCTGATCTGAATCGGTGTGTAAAGAGCAAACCGACAGACTCTCTTGTTTCTCATTATGGTTTGCGGTGATGTTTTTCTCCCGCGTGTTTCATGTCCTATGTTAATCAGCCATGAAAACAAATCCATACCGAACGAGTCATATCAGTGCTGTCAGCAAGCTCGAGCTGCCGTGGAAACGAGGTAAGTCAACCCACGCGTCGATATTCCTGCGCGCCGACCGTTCAGGTAGAGAGAATTACACAGTTGCGGAGGGGGGGGTTAGAGACGGGTCTCGCATGAACGCCGTCTGAAGCAGGAAGAAGGTGCTCCAACGCAAGTGTGCTGCAGAGACATGAGGGGGAGGAGGAGGAGGAGGGGGAGGATGGGGAGGAGTGTTTAGGCAGGATGGAGTTTTCTGTTCTGACCAGGAGATGGGAAGCAACTATGTAGTCCTGTCAGGGTTGGGGAGGGGGGGGGGGGGTGCCCGCACTGAGAACACAGGGAGGAGAGAGCTGGGGCTCAGAATCCAATATGAGGAAGTGCAGAGGCGGCAAGAAAGGGACGAAATGAAGGAACTAAAATAAGACTTTGTCTCAACATGTGTGTCTTCGAGTAAAAGCAGACCAACACGTCTAAGGGTTCTCCTGATTTTCTTCTTTTTCTGCCTCTTGGCACTTCCTTATGTCGTTCATAGGTTGTGTGGGATGCCTTACATTTGTGCCCTTACTTCTTGTCTCTGTGTGCATTTCCCACCCTGACCTATGTTACCTCGTTGCTCCGCCCACCCTGTGTCTCACCGGATTGACCTTCGAGGACAGGGGGGCCATTTAGATGAGCACCGTGTGAGGTGCTCATCCAAGAGCTGCTAAGAGGGGGTCCCATGGGGCTCTCAGAGAGCAGCCCCCCTCACCAACCCCACAGGATGGCGACACAGTCAGGCCACCTCAGGGGACGTCATTATAATCATGCCTGCTGTTCTAATGGGAGCAAGAAACACCCAGTTCAGATAAGGAATAATGATCATGTTACATGTTAATCAAACGACTCTTTTGCAAGTGATAAATTGAGTAACCGGTTGCTGTACATTTACATTTTCAATAGATTGAAAAAAGTCCTGTATATATTCTTTATTTTTTTGAATTTCTCACTGTTTTGTGTTAAAATATAGTACGCAAAAGACAAAGCTCATAAATTAATGACTTTAATAGTTCCAGGGTTTTTTTGGGGGTTTTTTTGTATTATCAGGTTGACACAAAAATGTGAATCGTGTGCATTGGAAAAAACATTATTAACAACATTAAAGATGAGAGTTTCATTGCCTGGTTCACCAAAAAGTGGGATACGAAGATTTTAAAAAAAAAAAAAAAACTTGAGGAGATTGATGTGGCTGGCAAACATCCAACTGCAGATGTCAGCTGGATGAGGAGGTGCGAGTCCCGAGGTGCACGTCGATAGGAGGAAGAGGAGTTTTGTGTTGTCAGCACTAACCACAGTGTGCGATAGCAGGGCGGCGGAGCAAAGGAGCAGCAGGGGGACTGCGGCCCCGGGAGTGGGGGGGGGGGGCGCTATGAGTGACAGCAAGACCCGGTCGAGGGCGGAGCTCTGCAAGGGGGGACAGGTCCCGAGTGCCCGGGAGGGTTCTCGGAGCGGGCGAACAAGACACGGAGCGAGAGCAGCCTCCGTCGGGGGCCGCCCATGAAGACAGGTCCTGGTCCCTATCGATCACACAGCATTTTCTCCGAGGTCCCATGAACTCGATGAGGTTCTGAAGCATTTCAGTTGGATAGAAACAATAAATCGATGTTTGAATGAACATCAGCGTCGATACTGATCACTTCTCATCAGGTGATCCATCAAGTCCCTGGTTATCGACTGCGTTTGTGTTCATGCTTTGTTTGCACAATGCAGCTTGAGGCTGGAAGCGACGGGGCAACGAAGAAAATAGTTTGTACAATTCCTCTTGAAAACAACACTCTGTTTTGTTCAATAACTAGTGGTGTTGCCAACCTGGTATTTGAACACTGAACCTGGTGACCTTCTGGATCCACTTGGTGGCATTTTTATGTCACCAGTGACAAAATTAGCAACTTTTTTCGAGTGTTCTGGAGACGCTGACATTGAAACAAACTTTTTTGTTGTGTTTACGGTTGCTAACTTGTTTGGATCACCTCCCCGAGCTGTACGGCAACTCCATTTGGACAAACAACATAGGAGTGCATTCCGATCTGTTGTACAACTGATATCGTGCGAACACTTTCTCCTCACAGCAGATCCTCATGTTTTTTCCTTTTTATTCCAGCTTCATAAGAGTTCCCTTGACTTTCAGGGACACGACTGAGGGTGAGAAATGAGAGTGAAGAGGGAAAAAAAAACAACCCAGGAGTCAGGAACCACTTTTCTTTGACCTCGTTGGAAACTATCAGGAGAAGAAGAATCCAGAATAAGGAGTCCGTCCTCGCTGACACTGGTCTCAGGGAGGTGCTCGTGCTAATCAAGCATCGCTAGCACAAGGCGTTCAGGATTCCAGCTTTGTGAGACAATATTTATTCCCACAAATGTTGGTCGTAAAACAGCAATCTAGAAAACTTGACTAAGCCTTGGTAGCTCTGCATCCCTCTCAAATCCAGCATCACTGATTGAGAGCCAAACTGAGTCCTGAGCTTTGTGTGGAGCCCTCAGTCGAGCTGAGCCAATAATTTGATTTTCTCGAGCTGCCTGTAAACATACTGAGTGTGTTCTCTCACTGAGTTTACACATTTGGCACCACTCACCACTCACAAACATCGTTACAGCACAGCTGTACAAATCCTCCGTACATGATGTGATAAAGAAAAAACTAGGGTACGACGATCATGCAATGTGACTTTTGGCTTATTCTCACACCTTGTCTCGGTCTTTTATGATGTAACAGCAGTTAACATGTTGCTGTGTGGTTGCTTTCTGTGCTCCTCGTTGTTCATACTGCTTTGTTCTTGGGCCTTACTTAGGTCCACAAGGACGACAGGATCTCGATTGAATTCAAAGGTGGTCACTGGTTCACCAGGTCCGTCTGAAATCAGGTTAAAATCACATCTGGGACGCAAAGGGATCGTTGGTCATTTCACTCAGTTTGGGAAAAAAAAGGACAATTTAAGATGCAGCTTTCAGGAGCAAGTCCACAGTCACCTTTGAAGGCCTCCATTCTGAACACAAGGACATGAATTGCCTCATTGGAGCCGTCTGAGCACTTTGCTCACACAACAGCAGGTAAATGCCAGGTTGTGTGATTTGGTCAAACATCACAAAGACTGCCGAGAAGTGGAGGCGAGAGAAGTGTGGCCCCCACAGCGACTTTTAGATTGACTCTGTATCGTCGTTTGCTGTGCTGAGAGTGATGGCTGAAGGATGGGGTGAGGAGGGGGGAGGGGGGGCAGACGGGGTCTGACCTCATCCAGTCTGCAGGTCTGGAAGGGGGTTCAAGTGAGGCCCTGCTCCCCCCCTGGAGGTAGAATAAGATGTTCTGAGCCGCCCCGGCGAGGGTCACTGAATCATTTTCATTGTGCAGTCGGCGGGCGATAACAGGAGGGTGGACATGGACCATCCAGAGGGGCTTTGAACTGGAGCCCGACAAGATGGAAGGATGGAAAAAGCACTGGAAAACATGCAGTTTTATGTTATGCAGCACTAAGCGAAGCAATGTCTTATTTTAGCTGCTTTCTGTGCTGAATTACTTTCTAATTTTGCAGACCTGAAAACAGCCGTGAACAGGAAATGGCCAATAAAGGAGTCATTGATGATCCACAAAGAGCTCTCGCTCTCACTACGAAATCTTCTGGAGATTTGCCACGAACTTGAAGTAACGCTGTTGCTCTCGCTTCGTTCAGAGTAGCACTGCTGTTACGACCCCCCCCCCCCACCCCCCACCCCCCAGGTCAAATTCTGCAGTAGAGTTCAATTTTTTGGGTTGTTGTTTTCTGGCAGGTCTTACCTGCAGTGATCACAGCTTGCTGCCCTGATCGTTTGTTCATCAGTCCATTTGCCTCCATCTCCCCGGTGTTTTGGAGCCGGCATCTTCTGCCTTGTTTTCCTCGTTTTGCCTGCTCTGCCTTGTCAAGCGTGGCTGCTCCTCCCTGTGAGTTTTGCTCTGTATCTTGTTTTTCTTCTCCCCTCTGCCTGCGTTTGATTTTCTGTGTTTTCACAGGTTTTTTTTTTTTTTATACCTTCACCATTTGGCTAAATGTGTGTTTTCGATCGCTACCTTCTTAACTTGTTTGTATGTGTTGGGGGAGAAAAGACTGAAAAAAGATTAAATCTCACCAAGTACATTTCTAAAAATCTTATCACACTTAAAATAAGATATAATCACCTAAAATGTAAGTATTTTCCTGCTTGTTTGAAGGTCTGTTTGTGTCACCTCAAGGATAAATTTTCACTTCTTTCATTTGCAGACTAAATTTTTGTGTATTCCAAGTTCGAAGTTGCTTGTTTAAAATTTTTGGCTTAAAAAAGCAAAACAAACCATTGAGTTAGGACAAATAAACCTTGAAATAAGCAGGAATATACTCACTTTATAAGTGATTAGGTCTTTTTTTTTTCAACAAACAGATGTAAAACAACAGAAAGATGCAACAAGAAAACAAACCAAAGTTATAACTGATTAAAGTAATCTCCAATAAAGAGGGAAAGAACAGAGCAGGACAAACAAAGGTCTACACATAAAAAAGAGACCAAACAGAGAAGCTCACAAAGATACAAGCCTTCAGTGGGGCAAATACCATGCGTGAGGCATAGGGACATGATCAGACACAGGTGGAAACAATAAGGGTAAAAATGATTCAAGGATGAAGGGTGGAGCAACAAGACATTAAAGGTCAGAGGAGAAAGTGCACCAAGTGACCACCAGAAAACCTTCAAGGAATACAAAAAACCACAAAAAATACACATGCGGCAAAGAGAACAAAGAAACTGTGAACATCCACAGGGAGGCCACAGATCACAGCAAGCCTCCGACTCTGCATTTTGAAACAAACACTAACATCAAACTCCAAATGTCGCCCGTCTTGTTTTTGATGCCCTTCTGTCTCTTCGCGGAGCACCATGAGCATTCTGTGCTGCATCCCACTGTTTGCTCACTCCTGCTCCTGATTCTGTACTTGCTGAGTCATCTGAAAGACTTTGTAAAGGGCACATGCTAATCCAATCCCAAAACCAAATATTGACCAGGCAGCTCAGCATACATTCATTCTTATACTTATGCATTTGCATGAACAAAAGTTAAAAAAAAGAAAATTCCCTGCTGAAGTGTGTCAAAAGTTTATCAAAGCAGTGGTGAGGTCATCATCAAGCAGCTCCTTCAGATTGGGCCTGAGCTGAGAGTTTGACGGAGTGGTGATTCATGTAGAAGAGAGGAGACAGAATTAAAGGGTGTGTGTGTGTGTGTGTGTGTGAGAGAGAGAGAGAGAGAGAGAGAGAGAGAGAGAGAGGGGGGGGGGGGTGACATTGTACCGCAGAGAGACAGCAGCAAGTGTTTCTGTCTTGTCTGAGGTGATCAATGTCTGCGAGACAGCACGGAGAGGCAGAGACGGCAGAGACGAGCGCCAGTGTCTGCAAGACCACTGACGGACAGCTCCGGCATCCCGTCTCCGCGTCGGTCCGAGGGCAAGCTGACCCGAGGGGTTGAGTAAGGTTAAATCGACTGCATTGTTGGGGACAGATGGCCCTGTCCTCTAAAAAAGCGAGGGAGGGAGGGAGGAGAGGGAGGAGAGGGAGTGGACTGAGAGGGGAGTTAGACGAGGATACAGCGAAGGGAAATGCAATAAAAGCAAATCGCCAGGACTGCCGTGGATTTACAGCGTCCTTCCTCGACGGCCTCCCCGTGGATAATCCCCCTTGTTCTTTTTTAAAAAAATTTTTGGTGCAGCGGTCGAGCAATGAGAAGTGACACGGGGCTACACGTCCCGACAGCGTGTAACCACAGGGGGGGGAAGCCCTGAGATCAGGCAACATCTTGCTGATTGGAATAATAATGGGAGGGTTGAGTGAAAAAAAAGGGGGAGGGCGGCATCGTTTTTTGGTCGCTGGATGTGAAGCAAACCTCCAGCAAAGCACCTGTCGGCCGAGGGTAACAGCTCGCCGTGACTTCCTCCCACGTACAAGCGCGCCGGGTGGAGGCAGCCGACGTGCACAATGCACAGCAGGCAAAGACGAGGGAGTCGCGTTTCTATATCAGGCTTCTATAGTCAGCTTGACATTCAAGGAGAGTTACGTGAGCAACTGTACACAACCCAACGCCCCGAGTGAACCACACAGCAGGGACACAGACAGATCGCCCACGCAACCAGACTTTTTACTACAGCGCGTGTCGAGCTAATAGTCCGATTTGTCCGAATCCATCTGGATTGACTGAATGAATGAATTGGCTGAAAAACAGCTACTCCGTCCGGCAAGTCAGCTCCAGTTACTCCGGCTTGAGGACTCCGGTGACAGTTGTTCGGAAACGTTGAGCAAAAAAAAAAGGAAAGAATGGCAAATAAATTGACTCGGGCTCTCTGCTGTCACCGGCAGGGACCAGTGAGTTCTCTCAGTCCTGGCACGAGTTGCATCTCACTAGAATCACGAGAAAGATTCCCAAAAAAGATGGTGTCTTTCAACCTTTTTGGAGTCACAACACAACTTTTTGGGTTTTTTTTGTAAAAGTTTCTCTCACATTGAAATGACCCTGTAACACTCCGCCCTCCACGCTTTCATAAAATGACATAGTCTAACTTGTGCATGTGATGCCATCCTCTCCTCTTTCATCTCTCTTCATTGAACGGGCCTCTTCTTCATACATTAGTGGCACTTTCTTGGATGTGTTTCTATCCCAACTTCTTACTTCTGTCCAGAAACAATGCTTTGAAAGTGCCCTCTGATTAAAAACCAATGTGATAGCCGTAATGATGTAATGCAGACAAAATAAGATGCAAGACCGCAGTGGGTCTCTTAGTCACTGAGGCTCACCGCAGCGTGAACTTTCAAAGTAAAAGCTTACAATTTGTCATCATGTAACGCCTATGAAGGAGCAGTTGAAAAACATTTGTTTTGGAAATACAACAGCAAAGATTGTATGTTGTCATGTGTCCCGCCTGATGTTCCTTCACAGCACAGCAGTGGTTTAAAATCACTGCATAACCAGTTCTACATTATTGTTTCACAGTTTCAGTGCCAAAACAAAGGAAACAAGCTGAGTCCTTGAAGCTGTGATGATTGCCATCGCCTCCTTGCTGCGTCACAAATCTCCTGGAAGGGAAACGGACCCTTTACTGCCGTAAAGCTCAAATCAAAAGCTGACGCACAGTTAATCTCGGCATCATCAGATTAAAAAAAATCACTCAGATGAATGTAAACATGCGGTGAGAAGAAAAGCTGCCGGAGAAGCGGGACCCGGCAGCCTGGCGGGATCTTGAAGTCCCCTGATTAAAGTATCGGTATCAGAGGCAAGAATTAGATCAAGTCGGACCGAAATAGAAAATTGTCTTTGAATCATTAATCCTCGGCTGTTGGTTGCTCTGATAAGGGCTGCCTCGGTTCAGTGGTTAGATCTCGGAAACCTGCCTGCAACAAATTACAAACGCTGCGGCTGAAATCTCTATTTGCTCAAAAGCTCAATGTTTTCCAGTACGAGTCTCAGAGCGGCCGGTCAATAAAGAGCAGAGGAGGTAATAACGCTCAATACATCCTGTGATGATGATGGAAAGGCAGATTTGTCTGTCAATGCAGATTAACAGAGGGAGCTGGCAGAAAAACAGGCAGAAAATGAAACGCCGATAACTGCGTTTAACTGGTTAGAGCAGCAGTGTTGGAGCTCAGCTGGATCGGAGCGAAACGAAACCATGGTTACACTGCTAAATGTTATTTGTTAAAGGAACAGTTCAAACAGGTTTTACTGTTTCTTATGTTTACATACTGATATTATTAGAAAACCCATTATATTGCTGTGTTTGTTTTTTTAAATTCATGGCAAAACAAAGCAAGTACACCTGCTTATCAAGTTACCTCATGCTCGTCTCCATACGTCTGATTTTTCAGTCCTTTCTCATCCTAAATGAACCCTGGCTGACAAAATAACTTTTAAGAATACATATAAACAGCAACGATTTCAATTTTCATTCCGTTTTGAAAGTGTGTCGCTTCTTCGCACCTTTATTTCTCGTACAGCTTCGACGCTGACGCTCCTTTGCGAGCAAAGCATGAGCTCGCTCCCACGGCTCCATCACACAACATCGCTATCATTCATTATCCCGTCCTTGGTTTCAGTGTTTTACTACGACCCCTTAGGACAGCGTAGGAGTAGCAGCTTAAATTGTCCTTATTTATTCATCTATACAATTATTTTTTGGTAAACTACAGTTTAGAAAGGTCGTCCTGTGGGCTGTTTGGACTTAGGTGAGCCTGTTGGCCCTGGGTCAAAGGGAAGCTGCACATGCTGACGTCAGATCCGGAGTAACACGGCAGCTGGGCAAAGGTGTAATGACACCACAGATTCAAAGAACCACACGCCGAGAGCTTCCAGAGACACTCGTGTGCACACAGGAGGAGCGCACGAGCTCCATCCAGGAGGGCTCCTCCTCGAAAATCTGCGAAGTGGTCATCTTCATTGTTTACAATGATTATACAGCACTGTGTTCTGTAAGAGCGCCCTACAGCCACGTAGCTTCTACCTTCCTTTAGCACGGGAGAAAATTTGCAATCAGGACACAGAACATGATGCACATTCATACACTGTAAACATATATATATATATATAAAACTGCACTAAAACAATACGTGAAACAGAGAAACCGTGAAAGGTGAACTCCTTGGGTGTATCAGGACCATCCAGGTCAGCTCCTTCTGTTTCCTTTGTTTTGGTGGTGCTACAGCAGGACTCACAGGCCCGTGCGCTCCAAGGTTATATCAGTTCCCTTCAAGCTGCTGTGAGCTATGTGAGGGAAACCATTCAGTCTCAATATGTCTCCATGTGGACTGGGCTGTGATCACACTCGTTCACTTTCACAGGCAATTCAGATTCACCGCGGCCACCAAACACACCAATTCCACCCGGACTGACTCCCAGCACTGCACCACACCGCAGTGGAATTGCAAAACCACCAGCCCACCCTCTGGTTCCTAAAATGGTCACGTGTCCTATAATTCCCCCCCACACACACACACACACACACACACACGAGTTCTTCCACATTAGGAAACTTCTTTACAGCCGCTTTGTGGCACCAGAAAGCAGAGAGGTCCTTTCAGAGGTACCAGAGCTTTCTTCTGATGTTTTATGAAACGACCTCCCCAAAAAGGATGCAACACTTACAGCCGCACGAGGGGCCCCGCTGATGGACCGTGAAGTCTTTCCGGTACAGGAGGTGCCGATCAGCCGTGACGGCGCACTCCGTTTTTTTTTGCGGCCGCCGCGGCGCTGTTCGTGGTGCTGAAGCGGCGACTGTCGGTTCGCGGTTGACTGCCGCTGCCGCTGCGCCACGCTTTGAATCACGGCTGTCCGTTGAGTGCTTGGACGAGAAAGTAACGTGCTGTGGTGAAAGCAAAGGAGGAGGGGGGGGCATCAATAAATAAGAAGCATAAAGTGGCCGGGGAGGCGCACGTTTGGAGGTCTGCATCCCCGCACATGTTTTTTTGCTTCCCATATTTGGAAGCAAAAAACAAACAGGTTAACATCTTCGGTGATCATTACTGAGAATTGTGATTTCATCCGATATATTTTTGAAAGTGACATCACTTCAGCTGGAACAGGATTGGTGTCATGTAGAAACAATTTGAGAAGGTGACAGCAATCATGTCCCTACAATTTTGTCAGCGTAAAAAAATTGTGCCCCCCCAACGCAACTATTAAATGCTTTTCTGTTGTGTGTTTTTTTTTTTTTTTGGTGGTGGTGTTGAGGAGGCACAAGCCTCATGTCATCATCTCATCATCTGTAGCACCGCTGTCGTTTGCACTGTTGCACGTCCGTTACAGCAGGACTGCTGCTACTGGCTGAATGGGATTTTTTTTTTTTTCAACCCCCGTTGAAACTCACTGGTGTCACTGGGCTGCAGCGTGCGTGCGGGTCTCCCCTGACGACAGGCTCGTGGTCCAACAACATCAGAGAGAGAGAGAGAGAGAGAGAGAGAGAGAGAGAGAGAGAGAGAGAGAGAGAGAGAGAGAGAGAGAGAGAGAGAGAGGGAGGGTTGACGCGCGGTGGATGTGAGGGTCGCTGCATCCTCTCCGGTGTGAACGTCGTTTGATCGTGTGCAAGCTGTGGACTGCCGGACACGATTCTTTCCGTTTGCACAGCGGAGGAGCTGTGACGCGTTCAGATCACCAATGCAAATGAGACTCGGTCGCTCCCCCTCCTCCTCCTCCACCTCCTCCTCCTCCTCCTTCTCCTCCTCCCCCTTGCCCCCTCTCTTCCCCACACATACACACACACTCTGGCTGTGCTTTATATCGCCGTGCCAGCCTTTCAGAGCGACGGAAAGCAGCCCTTGCTCATAGAGAGAGAGGGAGAGGGAGAGAGAGAGAGAGCTTATATAACTCCAGCTCTGGGAAATGCTGGAGAGCTGAGAGAGAAAGAGAGAGACCCTTCACCGAACAATAAAGCGAGGCGAAGCAGCAATAATATCGTCCATAAATTGAAGTGATCGCACGGTACCGGAGGATGCCGCGCGTACCGCGCCGCCGCTGAAGGTAAGCCGCACGCTCCTACTGTAAATGGTGGAGGAGGCTTTTTTTTTTTTTCTCCCCTTTAAAGATGGAAGACCTCGGCTTCTTAAATAGGTGATGCGTGTTTACTCTCGCCGGCTCGTTTGTCCCTCAACCTTGCGTCCACATCGCGTTGATTCGAGACGGAGCCGCGTAACAGCAGGTGATTTTACGCGCAAAACAGCGGAGTTGAACACAACTTGGGCACTCGGACTTGATCGGAGACTGTTCATTGTGCAAACTGTTGCTCCTGTCTTCGGGAGCATCCCCCCCACACCCCCACCCCCTACCCCTCTCCTCCACTCTCAGAAGAAGAACAAGAGTGCGAGGGGGTGCAGAGGCCTGAGATGAAGAGACTGAGGGACATGACGGTGTGTGCGAGACGGCCGTCAAGACAAGGCTCGAACGGAACGGATAGGGTCGGACGTGGAGATGTGGAGAAGGAGAGATGGGGGCGGTGGGGGGGTGGGGGTGGGGGGTTCAGGTGTCCATCGAAGGCTGCGCAGACATGACTGGCATTGGGAACCTGCGAGGGAGCTCCTCTGTGTGTCGGTGTGAACGCGCGGCGGCACATCGGAGCGGGTCAGGGCTTCCATCCACTTCCCTGCTCCAGTCAAAAAGTGTCAGGCTTCATAAAAGCCGCCGCCAACACAAGGGCTGCTTTACATGCTCATTATTCACAGATCTTTAACATCTCCTCTCTCTTTTTCTCTCCTCCTCTCCCCCACTCATCACTTATTCATCTCTCCACGGATGAGGCCAGAGTTGATGTGCACACTGCTATGATAATCCCCATTTCATAAGCGCCCGTAATGCGCTCTCCAGACAGCTCTTTATCACATGATGTTATTTCACTGTGATTATTGAGACTTTCATATGGTGGGAGCTGGGATACCTGTCTGAAACGGATGTGCTCGCGCCGGGGTCTGAGGAACAGAGAAAGAGAATTCAATTTTGGAGATTTCAGTGAAGGTTTGGTTGGATTTTCTGAAGGGTTAGGGATTTTTTTTTTTTCTTCTCAAGCTTCACCAAAGGAAGGCGGGAATTCAGAAAGGATTGCAGAGCACAACTTTGGGCAGGAGGGCTTTTTCGATTTAAAAACAAATGGCAGGATTGGACGCCGTGGAGCGGCGCACACAGAGGGATGTGTTGCAAGATGCTGCAAGACAGAAACACAAGCCCATATGTCAACATGAGCTGTGCGTCTAATCCACCAGCCGCATACTTCTCCCCTGCCTTTGATTGTGCTGACATCCAGAGAAATACACTTGTGCATTAAATCTACCGCTTGTGTTTTGTCCCTCAGATCCCCCCCCCTTCCTCACCACCAGCCCAACCCCCCTCACCGCTCCGAGGTTCTTCTGGAAGACCACAGGCTTGGATATTAAATTTCTCTGTGCTGTGACACGTCCATCGTTTGGTTGCTGCTGGACTCGAAGGCAACAAAAGGACGATCATGGTGTGTGTAGATAGTGCATGTCTTCGCACAACCATGAGGTTATAAGTAGCTCGTGCATCCTCCGGTTGCTGGAATGGCCCTTCACTGAGGTGGGCGACGGCGTCAGGGATGGGGGCGCCCCTCTGCAAGCTGCACTGCCTCCTGAAGCGGGCTCAGATGCTGCTGCTGTGCCTGGGCATCGCCTACCTGATGGCGGGCAGCATCCTGCTCCTGCAGCGCTCCAGCGTCCGCGTGGCCCCGCCTGCCGGCCTGGGCGGCCTGCCCCCACTGCTGTCCATCCCCGCGCCGCCCACCGCCCTCCGGGCCGTGGGGCTGGGCATGAGGGCGCGCTCCAGATGGGCCGCAGCTGCCGCCGCGGCTTCTTCGGCGGTGTCCGGAGGGGGAGCGCGGGCTGGGAGGCACTGGCCCGCGTCCCGGAGCCTGGGGGTCCAACACTTGCACCGCCGCTGGTTCCACAGCCTGCTGCCAGAGAGTCCGGAGCAGAGAGTCTCCCTGCACAAGAGCAGCCGACACAAAGGTAACGAGACACCATAGCTCTGTGTGCGTGCGTGCGTGCGTGCGTGCGTGCGTGCGTGCGTGCGTGCGTGCGTGCGTGCGTGCGTGCGTGCGTGC
>JAUESE010000008.1:1559156-1569867 GCA_032274725.1 Malacoctenus triangulatus
CTTAAGTACGAGTGTCTGACCAGCACTTATCCAAAGCATTACTTAGATGACAAATGTGTGTTGACATGTTTGAGTCCTTCTCAATTGTGACGAAGAGTAAGAAAATGATGATCGTCTGACCTGCTGCTTGTGTCTGTGTGGACAGTTTCTACCTGGCTGAGATCTCCATGGCGCTCGGTCATCTGCACCAGAAAGGCATCATCTACAGAGACTTAAAGCCTGAGAACATCATGCTCAACAACAACGGTACACAAAGCCCACATGATGTGTGACGTCTCACAATAATCTGTGGTCTGGTCTGGCTTTTTGTTTTCTGACTTCTTTGTTTCGTGTCATTTTCCTTCAGGACACGTGAAGCTGACGGACTTCGGTCTGTGCAAAGAGTCCATCCACGATGGGACGGTCACCCACACCTTCTGTGGAACCATCGAGTACATGTACGGCACGCTGTTTCTCTGCAAACCGCTTTGACGAATCGTGGAGACATTTCTGACTCCATCCATGAGTGTGTCTGCTGCTTGACCTTGTCCTCCTGCGTCCTCAGGGCCCCAGAGATCCTAATGAGGAGCGGACATAACCGCGCCGTGGACTGGTGGAGTCTGGGAGCCCTCATGTATGACATGTTGACAGGAGCAGTAAGTACAGTCAGTCCCCATCCACCACCGCGGGTGTTGTTGCAGGAGCCATGAAACGTGATTGTCCTTGTGCATCCACAGCCTCCGTTCACGGGTGAAAATCGCAAGAAGACGATTGACAAAATCTTGAAATGCAAACTCAGCCTTCCACCTTACCTCACACAAGAAGCCAGGGACCTCCTGAAAAAGGTGTGTTACTGAAGCGCTCCTGCTCCTGCCTGTAGTGGGAAAAAAATGTCTCTGACTGAAGTTCAACGATCTTCAAACTCTTTGTTTTCCAGCTGCTGAAAAGAAACTCTTCCTTGCGACTCGGAGCAGGACCCGGAGACGCTGCGGAGGTTCAGGTAAATATATCCAGTCAGAGCCGAGTCCCACGCGGGGATAAAAGCGACGATCCAAAGATAAACCTGCTGCTGTTGTCCTTTTCTTTCAGACTCACCCGTTTTTCCGGCACATAAACTGGGACGATCTCCTCGCCCGCAAAGTGGAGCCTCCTTTTAAACCGTTTCTGGTGAGTTTTTTTTATTTCCCATCCTCATGTCGACGTTCTTCTGCGATGGGTCAAAGCGACTAACAATCGCGTCCGTTTTGGCAGCAATCAGCTGATGACGTCAGCCAGTTTGACTCCAAGTTCACCAGCCAGACTCCGGTGGACAGTCCCGACGACTCCACGCTCAGCGAAAGTGCCAATCAAGTCTTCCTGGTAGGTGAACGACACCGAGCAGCCTGTCAGACTGTGGATCTGTAGTGTACCTGTCAACACAGCTTCAGTGTACCGTAAAAAGAAAAGTGGAGAAAGTTTAGCTCAACAGCATGGTGCTAATGGGAGCTAAAAGATAGACACTGTAATGCATCGCTCAAGTATTTTCAGTGAACTCCATCGAATTATTTTGCAAGCTATGGACCAAACAGTCCAGCCTGAACACGCGGGGTGTTTTTTTCTTTTTGTTTTGCTTTGTTTTTACTCTCCTTACGAGAATCGGTTAATTCCTCCCAGCTGGTTTCATCCTGCTGCTTTTCCTGGAAGCTTCACTCACTGTTCCACCACATTGCATGATATGGTTCAGTCAGCGCTTCATTGCTCATCATCAGCTGTGGGTTGTTTTGGTTAAGATGCTCTTTGAAGAGTTGGACTCACTTGTGACCCCCCCCCCCCTCCCCCCTCCCTCAGGGCTTCACGTACGTCGCCCCGTCGGTGCTTGAAAACGTGAAGGAGAAGTTCTCTTTCGAGCCAAAGGTCCGCTCGCCACGCAAGTTCCCGGGAAGCCCCCGGACACCTGTGAGGTAACAACATGTTGTTTTTGACTCCAGCCGGGTCACTTTTTCCCAAAATGAATGTTCCACATGGATGAATCATTTGCTGAGCTTGTAAACGCTGGCTGCTTTGTCAACATTTGGCCGTATTAGAAGAGTCAGCATTGCGCCGTGGATCAAACAAGTCGAAGATTTGCGCTAAACTGGAGGAATTGGAGCTAATTAAGACCACTTTTGGAGGTTTTGGAGTTATTTACCTTCAGCTCAGATGTTTTCAATATTCCTCTTAGTGTGTTTTGCCTTCTGAATAATCGCACATGTTGCTGGAGCTCGGCCGTATCAGATGACTCGCTTGTGACCAGGAGAAAGCGCTGATGTGTTGCTGACCTGCTCAGAACGTTGACCCGCTGCTGTTCTTCCTGTTGCAGTCCGGTGAAGTTTGCAGGAGGCGACGGCTGGCCCCGGGGCCCCCCGCTGACCGTCCCCCAGTCCCTGCTGTCCCCCAGCAGCTCCACGGAGCAGCCCATGGAGGTGTCCACGCTGGAGCAGATGGACACGAGCGGCAGCAGCACCTCGGAGGCCTCGGCGCCGCTGCCGATCCGGCACCCGTCGGGCATCAACGCGGCGCCCTACAAAAAGCAGGCGTACCCCATGAACTCCAAGCGGCCCGAGCATCTCCGGATGAACCTATGACGCACGGCTCGCACACAGACTCTAGCTCTCTTTCAATTCCTCTTCTGCGTTTTCTTTCAAAGAGACTTGTAGGATTTTTTTTTGGTTTTCTTTTTTTTTAAAGACTGACACTGTCGACGCAGATCACCAGCTCTTCCAGCAGCGCCTTCCTCCCCCTTCCCTCCCTCGGTCTTCCCGGACCTCCTCCGCCTGCTGCAGCGAGTCAGAGGTACAGAGGACTCGCGCAAGAGACGTGCTCTGCATCAAAAGTCGGCACGTTTGGTGCCGCGGTCAGGAGGCGGTTCTCGGGTACTCAGCTGGCATCATGGTTCGATGCACCGGTGCTCTTTCTCCTCCAGTCTGGGTGATGTTACCTGTGTCTGGGATCAGTGGTGAGGGGACAGCGTGTCGTGGTGAGAGGCTCGTTTCCCTCCACTGTCAGTAGGTGGGCTCCATGTTTGGCTGCATGTTTTGTCTTGGACATGTAAGGGGAACAATCCGATCTCTTCTTCGCTGCAGGGCGCCTCAGGAGCAGGAAGCAGAAAAGCAGCTATTTCCAGACAAGTGAAACTTTAGCTGAGAGCATCTCAATCAATACCAAACGCTTCTCCTTTCTGACTGCAGTGTTGTGTGTTAGAGGCCTGTGCACACACAGACACACACACCGTATCTTTGTGTTGAATGTAAACAGACTGTAAAAGCCTCTTTTTTTTTTCCATATCACTCAAATTTCCTTTGCATTCTTTCCACTCCTGCTCCTTAACATGGAGAAGAAAAGTCATCATATTTACCATCAAATATGTTCCTCTCAGGAAGGTGGCGCCGTAAGTCTGGGATCCACACACTCACCAGTCAGTGGCTGTGATGCAGACACACGTGCACTGACTGAGGCCTGAAGCCTTCCCCCTAAACCCTGCTGGAGCTGAGACCCTGAAGGACTCCCAGCTGCTGCCTGAGCCCCTTTGGCCACAGCGACCGGTCGCTTCATCCTCAGACTGACCACGCGGTTAAACCTGGGTCACACACAATCGGATGACTGAATGAGGTCAAGCGGTTTCCTGCTTTCTAAACACTCCAAATCTGACGTGTTGAAACCGAACTTCGTGTTTGATGGGGTCTGAAGATTCAGTTTCTGCAGCGACGCCTCATGTCCTGTGTTTGGTGTGTGTGTGTGTGTGTGTGTGTGTGTGTGTGTGTGGGGGGGTCGTGTTGTGCTCTAACATCGATCACTGTCAGGCTGAGCTGCTGCTTCTCCTACCATTCCAGTGCAGCTGTCACTCCACTCCTTTCATTCCTATTTTCTTTGTTTATATTTATTTCAAGTGCCATTGTGTCTCCACTGTCCACACTATGCAAACCATGTATTTATTCCGTAGTATTACCAAGATAAGGCTGCAGAATGTGTGACCAACACCTGTTTTTTCTCGACCATGTACAGTCGGACTTTAATTCCTGTAAACTGGTCTTACAGCGACCTCAGTGCAGCTTTTTTTTATACTCCAGAATGGGCCTGAACTGAACGTCTTACAGTATTTATTTTGGGGCACAGGATCACATTCAGACGAGACGTTTGCTACTTCTTAGACAACTCGAGCTTGAGGTTTGTATTTTCTTTTTTGCAGTGTTTGAAGAAAGACGAGTGCATTGTGCGAGGTGAGCCTGATGCAAAAATCAGTGGGAATGGCGTTGTGCCTTTGCTGCCAGAGTACATAATGTATGTACAGTTTGCTGTGTCGTCATGGCGCGTGGGAGCGATCCCTAACTTTCGCCCTCGTGTCTCTGGAGGATGTACATTCCTTTGCTACGCAGACTCATCGCGCTTCGGTCCCAGCGGGGGCCGTTCACGCGCCTCGCGGTGGAGCCTGCGAGAAGACGGGTTCACTTCGAATAACGACTCGTTTCGACTGTTCAGGGTTACAGGAGAAGAGCTCCACACACACACCGAGACCACCATATCAGGCTCCGCTGGGGTGGGAAACACCACTGGGTTGTTGCCCTGGTGGGCATTTCTGTTGGTGTGTCACTCTTTGACTTGTGCCCTCTGTAAGAAAGCCAACATGTATCATGTACATAATGAAGTCCAATTAATAAAAAAGAATGGAACCTGTTTGTGAGCCATGATGCATGTGAAGAATGACCATCCGGTTATTTACAGTAGGCAAAGTGACCTCAGAGTGAGGTGAATTGCAGGTAGAAACGTGTCTGGACTTTAAACCAGGTTACACACAGTTAACCTGTGTAGCAGCTTTCTGCCTTTGGTGCTGGAGCTCCATCCCAGCTGACAGGATAGAAGGCAGCGTAGACTGAGGGATGGTTCAGTCCATCACAGAGCAAACACACATTCACTGGGAAGAACTTGCAAAGTCTGCACAAACCCCAGAACCATAAACGTGCCGACATAGACAATTCACCAGGTCTTATTTCAAATGTAGACTTTATTTTTGACAGTTTATGGATCTGAATGGAAAAACAACAGTGAAATGATTTTCATACATAAAATAGATGTCTCTCCTGATCTTTGGTTTTTTTACAAAAAGGGGGCGCTGTCTGCCCTGTAGAAAAATAATTTACGTGTAAATCAATCTCACGAGCTTGTGTGCATTCGGTTCATTAGCTGTGAAAAGTAGAAGTCCAACAACGCAGAGCGCCAACCTGTCCCTGTGCCCCACAGACTGCCCCCCCCCAGACCTCCTCCCCTCGCTGTATGTACACTTGGCTCGGTGAACGCTGTTTGCAGCGCGACGGCAGAAACATTCAGGGGTGTTGTGAGACAACATTGTGGAGCAGGAGCTCCCAGCTGCTCACCTCTACACGTTTACTCTTAGGAATCAGGTTGCTGTCAGAAATTATATGAGAAAAACATCTGTGAAATACTTATAACTCTCTTGCACTTCCATGTTTACAAGAGGTGAATCAAAGTGACACAAAAGGAAATGACTTCAAACGGGAGGGGAAAAATACTCGGAGGTGTAAAAGTAATGAACTTGTGAGCAGGGATGTTGTGGTGGGTGTCCCAAAGACCAGCCTCCTGCAGCGTCCCCCCCCCCCCACCGCGGTGAGCCCAGCCCTTGGCTGACTGTTCAAACAGTGTGTGCGACATAACTCGCCAGTGAGGTTTGACAGCCATCGAATAAATGAGGGGATAACACAAAAAAAACAAGGAAAAAAATAATCACGTTACATACAAACTAATACCCAAAGTTCTGCCCCCTCCACAGAGCCCCCCCACATGGGCCTGGTGTTAATAAATCTGCAGGTGAGGAGATGTGGCTCCGTCCCTCCACTTGTAGATCTTCTCTGTGATCACTGTGCGGCACAGCGGGCAGCTCTTCTCCCGGTTAAACCACAGAGCGATGCATTCGTCGCAGAATATGTGCTGCAGGAGGGGAGGACAGAGAGTCAGGGGGAGCACTGCGATGATCACTCCATATGAAACTGTGGCAGACTTTGGGGGGGCACACAGGGGGGGTCTTACCTGACAGAGGAGGGCTCGAGGCTCCCTGTACTCTCCCTGACAGATGGGACAGACGTCTCCGGCCTCGCTGCACTGACTCCGCGTGGCTGCTGCGCCTGTGTGCTGAGAAACAAAAACCCAACTGGTCAGTCCAGCTGCTGGCTGAGCCCCAGTCACCGCTGACTCACCTCCAACCGGTTTAGCACTGACCTCGCCTACCAGGAACAGCCTCACAGTTTTCATTAAAGACGTCACCTGTCCGTACAATCCCAGAAGCTGAAAGGCAGAGACAAAGAAGAGTTTCACCACCAATACAACAACAACAAAAATGGAGTGCTTGCTCTTTCTGTGGGCTCGTACCTTCAATATGAGGTAGAGCAAAGCCAGGAGGACGCCCAGCGTGAGCCCAGGAGCGCCCTCGCTCTCCTGGTAGGTGACCAGGTAGCGGAACCACAGTGGAAGAGGTGCTGTCGCCTGGTAGAGCTGCCCCAGCTCCTCAGTGAGCATCAGCCAGCGGCCCTGGAGACGGAGACAACGCAAGGACGGCTGAACGTGTCGAGAAGGAAATCAGAGACACGACACCACTGAGGGACAATAGAAAGCTGCCAGTCTTACCTGCGCTCTGTAGTTCACCAGTGAGGAGGGCAGCAGCAGGATAAGGCACTTGGTTCCCATCAAAAGGAACTTTATAACAAAGTTGGTGATGCCGACTGCCCACAGAGTCTCCCAGAAACCCAGCGGCTCGATGGAAGGACTGAGGAAGATGAGGCTGGACGGGGCACAACACACACACACAATGACTGAGTGACAATTCTCTTCACATTGGTGACATCAAACGGATAATTGACGAGCCATCGTCTCACCAGTGGTAAAGTGTCTCAGTGAGAAAAGTGTAGTAAAGCAGGAGACTGGAAGAGCTCAGAAACACCAGCATCCACACACACTGCAGCTTGGAGTGCCGATCCTGAGGAGACACACAGGAACACCAGCACTTAGTCATTTACCAACAACACCTACAGATGCATTTTAACTGTTGCACATGACTCACCTGAAGAAAGACTTGAGTTTGGATGTTTTTATTCACATATAAAAAGGTTGTGAAGAGGCCCACGCCCACTGCTAAACCTGGCAGAGGAGAGAGAGGGGGGGGTGGTCAGACAACTCGTTCGGTGGGGGGGGCAGCGGTGCGTGTCACCGGTCCTCACCGAGGGCGTGCTGGATGACCAGTTTGGAGCACAGGATGACGAGGAAGGGGAGGCTCTTCTGGAGCCAGCGCAGCAGGCAGCGCAGCTCCGACAGCGAGGTGCTGGGCTCGCCCGGCTCCGGCTCCGAGTCGGGCGGCTCCAGCTCGGGCTCGGGGGCCGAGTGGTGGTGGCCCCGGTGGTGTCCGTGCGAGTGGGAGTGGCTGTGGGAGCCCACCCTGGACCTCCTGGAGGACGCCGCGCCCCCGAGAGACTCGCCCGGTCCGCCGCTCATGGGGACGCGCACCTCGCCGCTCTCGGGGCTGGCGGCGGCGGCGAGAAGCTCAGGCTGCAGATTCAGCGACAGCCCGTTCCCTGCATGGCCGTCCCGCTCGCTTGAGTGTGGCTGCATCACAGCAGGAGAATCCCTCAGTTTCAGTGCTCGTCTGGAATCACTCCTGTGACACAGAGGACACAACGTCTTCACCTCAGGCACAATGTCACCAGCGCCATGGCAGCAGGACGGTGACTGGTGTCAGGCTGTCACAGGTACAACAAGCCTCTGATGAGGGACAAAGAACGATCCGTCTGTTTCTCACATTTTCTTGAACTTTATTTTGAGGCTGTGATATTTTTCTCAATAGTTGTTCCTTGGTTTAGTAACTATGCAAACACAGCGACTGGCATCAATTGACACACAGCGTGCCAGTGAAGTGGCAGTGAGGTCACTCTGTTCAGATGTCACACACTGGTTTTATTGCAGTGGTTTAACAGCTGTCACACTGACTCGTCACTGTGGCGGTGAACTGACACTAGTTCATTGTGTTGGGGGAGTTTTATTGCGTGTTTCAAAATGACCAACGCACCAAACCCGAATAAATCCTCCCTCATCTCGCCTTATCACGATCCAGACGTGTGATAACCACAAGCTGTCCATTCAGTCGAGTTTTTTTTTTCTTCTGACAACTAACAGCTGGCCGGTGAAACAGCCGCTAGCATTAGCAAGCTAGTGGATGCTTCCTCTCCGGCGAGTCGACAGTTTGGTGGCGAAGCTTGGGCTCACCTGTCATTCTGCACCCGGAGTTTCATGGCAGGCTCTCGGTCCCCATCGAGTACCAAAGCCAAGGCACCAAAGGAAACTAAAGCAAACCAAAAACCAAAAGGAAGCTGCTCGCTCTCACGCTAAGCCATAAGCTGCCCGTTCAGACATCTTGACGCTGTTTACGACAGCAGACGGCGCGCACTTCTTCGGTTTCGGTTTTACACGCCGTATGACGTGAGGCGACGCGATGCTGCCACCGAGCGGACGTTATTAAAACTGCAATCAAGTGAAAGGCGATATCAGGAGGAAAGAGAGTGGAACCACTGTGTGCAAAAAGACCCGGCCCACTTTGTATTCCAATGTAGAACAGAGGAGATTTATCAAACTGTATCTGACTTAAAGTGCAAGATATTTTCTGAAGATTACACGAAGTCGTGATTTGCCCCAACTCAAATGGGAGTTGCAGAAACTCGTTACAAATAACGGTGTCGCCTCTTTGCAGGACCACAGGCTCGTCCACACACCACACTGCACCATCAGGCAGGTCAATGGCAAATATCCATATTTTTGAATAATCTCCATCATCTTTAGGTTGTTTCTATTTCAGATGATTACAAATGTTCTATTTTTTTTTAAGAATCTGTAGATGGAGTCCTTATTGTTTAACCTTTCAATGGCCAAACAATGTATTTTTCCCTCCCTCAGAGCTTCATTGGTCTCCCTGCTCCAACACACCTGCTTTAAATCAGTGTGATGTCATTAAGCTAAACGAGCCCTCATTGGATTCAGGTGTGTTGGAGCAGGACGACATCTACAACACTCAGGAAAGAAGTGAGTGGAGCTGAATCAGGGTCAGAGCTCTAAGTCTGTCGAGAAAATGTCACTGTCCAATAATAGCATTCAAACTGTGTTCTTCAGTCACTCTTTCCAAACCATTCTCGCCTTCTTCAGACATGGTGTTATCATTCGTTAGCAGATCCACAGCAGTAAAGCTGGTGGCTTGCTGGGCCTTCGTCTGGTCGGCCCAACAGTGTGAATGTGCCACATGGAGCCAAGGTTACATGTGATAGGTCCATTTCAGCATGCAGGGTGAAAAATGGAGTGTGGGCCAGTCGTATAACCGTGGTTGTAAGAAGTCATGTGATATTAGTCTGTGGTCTCGCCTCAGTGAGACGATCCTGGATTTGAGCCCAGGTGACGGCTTTCTGTACAGTTTGTATATTCTCCCTTATCTTAGGGTAGTGTGGTTTCCCCCAAAGGTCCCAAAGTGTGCATTAAAGGTCAATCTGCTTAGTATGAGTTGTCCTTCTCGGTGTGTAATTGTGTTTTTCAGTGTTCACTGTGTGATGTTCAAGGTGCCCCCTGCCTTGACCTGGTGTGAGCTGGGATCAGCTCCAGCCTCCCGCATCTCTCACTCGGAACATTCGTATGGAAGATGGATGAGTGGCTCCACTTCGAACCCACTAAGATGCTTCGAATTTGGGGCTCACTTTGACTTTGTCCTTGCCACTGTGGCGTCGTGACTCGCTGCAAATAAACTGTAAAATCCTGTAAAACGCTTCCAGGAAGAAAGGTTCAACGCATCAGAGGTTGAGAAAACCACGTTTGGCTTACTGCAGCTCCGCAGCATCTATCACCCGGCCGTGTCTGTCAGACTGCAGTGCATTACGCTGGCTTTGTGAGGAGATATGAAGTGATGATTTGAAATGAGTCTCTTCCTGCGCTCAGATGGTGCAAGCCAACAAACTTTACAATATGTATGCTGTTAATCTTCTCTGGCCTGGTGCTTCTGGGCCTCTGGCCAGCCATCTGTTTTTTTCCTCAGCTGTGTGCGCCTGCATGCTCGGGCCCACCTGCAGCCGCGCGCTGCTGATATGATCTGCCACTGTTTAATAAATGAGGCGAATCAGAGCTGGAAAGGGGAAAAGTGCTTTTTGAACTTCCACTAATCTCCTTGGTGACAGATTGTGTTGTGTTAATTATGGTGTGTACTTAAAGTCGCTCTTTTTTATTCCCCAGCGGGATTTAGGCTGAAGTATCCGAGTCACTGAAAGTTCACAGTCGGCATCATCGGCACAGATTTGAAGGTTATGCAACCATCTTGATCCCACAGCCATGGAAGCAGCGGCCACACATTTAGACAAAGAGTGTTTGCAACAATGCTGTTACAGTGTGTTTTAGTGTTATCCTTGTGTTTGACTGGCACTCTGTGCAGAATGCTCGAGGAAGCCTGTGTTGGCTCTTGGCTCAAGGGAGTGATGGGGAGGGAGGAAAGGAGGGAGGGGGGAGGATGGATAGATAGATGGAGTGTCTCGGAGTGTCTCTCTCTCTCTCTCTCTCTCTCTCTCTCTCTCTGTGAGTGTGGACTCTTATGTTGCCTCTTATTTTATGTAGACTTATGTAGACTCTTATGTACACCTGTATTATATAGACTCTAACATAGACTCATGTTATATAAACTCTTATGTAGACT
>JAUESE010000008.1:1581666-1593868 GCA_032274725.1 Malacoctenus triangulatus
ACCCCCTCATGTGTCTCATATCTAGTTGTTTTTATTTCAATAAAATCATGCTTGCTCATCAGCAGAGGGGGGCCGGGAGTCTCTTCTTTCTGGGCAGCAGCAGCAGCTCCCTTGGGGGCTGGAGGGTGTGTGTATGTGTGTGTGTGTGGCGGCGGTGGTGGTGGTGGGCTTGGTTCGGTGTGTGCCGCCGCTGTCGGTCTGTGGTGAATGCAAATGAGGCTCGACTCTCCCTGATAAAGTCTGTGTATACACCCGGGCACTAACTCCATCTCCAGCTATCACTCTCACTCTCTCACTCTCACACTCTCCCTCTCTCTCTCGCCCTCTCTCTCTCTCTCTCACTCTCTCTCTCTCTCTCCCCCCGGCTGTCTCCCGTCCCATCTATCTCAAGGTCCTGCGGGTGCACGCGCCATCCTCCACCTTTGTTTAAATCATGATAACAAGGTGCTCTTAGCACTCGGCTGTCACACACCCGCACCGCCAAAATGGTGGCTCTATTACACCGTCGGTATGTGGATTAGTAATAGGCACCAGATTGTGGCCATGTTGCGACACTCCTGTGCAAGTTTGATCTTTGTCGCGTTTCACCTTGTGTGTTAAAAAAAACAAAAGGTCCCACAATGTGGTTGTAAATGTCCCGGTTGTGCACATCTTGCCTGGCTGTCATCAGCGACTCCCCGGCTGGTGCGTTGCGTCCCAAGTCTTATTTCATGCAGTCCCAGGGCTGAAAAGTCCTCCTGTAGGCAGCCAGGACGGGGCCGCCGCCTCCACACGCGCCTCTTTACCTTCAGCCCACTCCCTCCATAGATCTTAGCGCTCCTGTTAGCTGACAGCGAGGCGACCTCCCGGGCATGAGTGACCCCCTCGTAGCACGTGGAACGGGCGTTCAACTTTGGATGATTGTTTAGGCTCCGTTAATAACAAAGCACAATTATTTGTTTAAAATCTCCTATCTCCAGTTGGACTAACCTCCACCCCGGTTTAATTATCTTTCTTGTTTCATGTTAATGTGGAGTGGAACGCAGGCTTCTTAATGACGCCATGCATTTGATTGCTCTTAAGCCCCTCCACCAGTAGGATGGATACAGTTTGTTTTTCTCTCTCATTAAGCAAATAATCTTACGTTGATTGCCAGAAGCTAATTACACTAGCCGCTGCTGGAGTCGTCCATGCGGCGTGGAGCGAGGCAGCCGCACAGGTAGAGCTGACGAGCTGTTAGGCGTGCTCTCTTTCTCTCTCTCTCTCTCTCTCTCTCTCGCTCTCTCTCTCTCTCCTCTCCATATTTGCTCTGTAATCCTCATAAATATTACTCATTGTTTCCAGCAGAAAAAGGAAACCTATATCGTAAATTTATTCTCCGCTGCTCAGCGCCGCAGACTTGATTGACCTTGCATCCTAATGTATTTTTATAAGCTGATCCCATAAGACCTTTGTGCCTGGGAAGATTAAAATAAGAATCATACAACAACAGCATTATCAACTATTTATGGCCTCTACAGATTCTGTAATACAACATGACACCAGAAAAGCACGCAGCAGATGGAAAGCCTTGTTTTCCCCGCTGCTGCCGGTTATTGAAAGCATACATTACGGGCTTTGAGAAAGCACAGCAGCAACACAAAATCCTGGCACTTTCATATTTCACGCCGACGCCGTTCATGTGTTATTCCGAAATTTAAAAGATTTGTCAGAGCGCGTTTAAACGCGACGGAGCTCTGCGCTCGTAAAGACGGAACGTGCGTTTTTATGCATCGATGTAAAGGTCCGCGGGCCTTTTAATGCGGGAAGCCTTGTGACTCCAGCCAGTCAGTCAAAGCAAAAGATCCTTTATGCTCCACAAAAAGGTTGAGTCAGCGCTAAAATACGATCCCGTCCTTGTGCGGAGCGCGGCCCCTCCGCGCCGCCCTCGCGGGCCTGCAAAGGGATAGCGCGAGGCGTGACCTCCAGCCATACCTGCAGCTGCTCCTCCAGACGGCTCACGTGGGCAAAGGAAACGGAGAGGCGGAACAAGAGGAGATAGCTGAGGCGGCAACTCGGGTTGCTCTCGGCTCATTCAGGCTACGAAGCCGGCGAGGGAGAGCTGTAATAACCAGGCGGTGTCGTACGTCTGAGCACGGCTGCACAAAATCAAAGCGACGAGCTCAGACACGGTTTTATCAGAAATATTTGGTGCTCGGTTTACACAGATGAGAGAGAGATTGTGCGGCCTGTGGCCCTCGCTCAGTTTCTACAGCTGCCGGCGCTGTTCATGTGAGAGGAGAGCACTGTTGAAAACGTCGGAAAAAAATGGTCGCTCTGGTTTTAGAGGGGGATTGGAAACAGACCAGTCAGATTAGCCGCGACATGAATGCAACGTCTGGTTTGCGTTGCGTAGCCTCCTGGGCTCCCATCAGTCCCTGCTCGGCCTCTCCAGGTGTCCTCCTACAATCCAGTGAGCTCCATGACCACACCTCCAGCCAGGTCTGGGAGTTGCAACACACCACCTGCACGTCTCGGACTTGAGTTCAGTCTGGCCCCCCCGTCAGAGGGGCTCAGATCCTCGTCCGATCTGAAGCGACTGTTCACCTGCTGCCTGATCCGTCCCACAGCCTGACAGGTGCCTTTCTTGTCAGATGATCGGTGTTACTCACGTAACCTGTCAGTGCTTTCATGTTTCTGCTGATCAGCAGATGCAAGTCCTAACAGGATGCAAAGTTTGCCCTTCACGCGAGGGTTCCTCTGAGAGACTTCGAAACACGTAATGAGTTTATGTCCCCAAACTTCAGTCTGTTTAAGTTTCTCAATAACTTTCAGTGAAAGTGTTGAGCATAAAATGTTGTTGCACATGTGAATTTTTCTTTGCATACATACAGTTTTTTGTTGCCTCCTTTAATGTTACTGTCACTTTAAATAATATTATCATTAGCTTGGAAATAAAAAGTGCTTTCTAAAACTAAGAAGGGAATATATAAAGATAGTTGGCGTGTCAGAATGATGTGTGTTGCTGCTTTGCATCGTTTGACCATCACCCTGATGTATTGAACAACTTTGTTCTTCACCCAGAGAGGATTTACAGGCTCCCCATGTAGATCAGGGTTTTATTCATGACGTGATGTAACACCTCTCTGCCAAAGCAAATTGCAGATAGCAAGCCCACCACATTCATCGAACCGCTGCTCTCAGGGCGTGCAACACACGGCAATCGGCGTCTGCTGGGTTTCCCGTGGTCCTGCTTGCGTGTCTGCGGTCATTTCAGGACATCCACTGGCAGCCATTCATCTGGGGAAGCCTTTGTTACCCTTCTCACACAAGGCATTTCCAACCTCTCCCTGCACCCCCCCCCCTTCCTCCCCTCCTTTTCTTCGTGTCATCATACATTCGTCCCCTGCCTCCATCCCTCTGTGTCTGAACCATTTTCTCTGTCATAATTGTTGTTACTGCCCTTGGCCTCAGCTGTGCTTGTAGATATCGAAGATAACAGCTTTCTCGATCTCTCCTCCTTCGTCCTCGGGGACAAACGGGGAGCGATGCTCCCGGCCCTGGAAAACAGAGGCTAGCAGGGTGGTTAACACTGGCTTACCCCTGTTTCAGATAAGGACTACTTAGTGTATTTATATTGTAAGATGAATCACACTAACTAGAGGATTTGGAAAGCATCCCAGGAACTGAAGAGTGGGGATAATGCCTCCATGCAGATTAACTTGTTGTGCGAAGGGATGCAGGTATATACGGGGCCGCTGCACTGCTGTATAAATAGTCCGAGGTTGTGTGTGTTTGCAAATGAGCCCACACAGCAAAAAACTGAACGAATTAGGTGTGTGTGTGTGTCTGTGTGTGTGTGTACTTGGGTGATTTTGTGCATATGCATTTGTCTGTGCACCTGTGCGTGTGTGCGCGCGTGTGCGTGTGTGTGATTGACTTCTCTTGCCCCGTTTTGTTTGTATAAGCTGAATGTTGTTGCCTCTGAGACCTGGGCCATCCAGCGCCTCCAGCTGTGGGCTTTAACCCGGCTAGCTGTGGGCTGCGTGACCCACCGCATCCAGTGTGCGCACACACACGCACGCACACGCACGCGCACACACATGCATACCGAGACACACAGCCTCAGCTGTAATTTATGCAATCAGTGCTCTTCATTTACATACATTACCATGGATCATACATGTTGAGACTGCTTGCAAGGTCACTGCCAGAAAGCTCCCTGATCTAAATGGAGGATAACGCGTGTGATGGCTGCAACGCCGCGTCCTTGATTTAGTGAAGGAGTTCCAGTGCATCACGTTTGACAAAGTGTTGGGCTGCGTGCTCCTCTCACTCCTACCTGCTGTAACCCCTCAAGACATGTGAAACACATAGACCTCATTACCACATAATTGCAGGGTGCACCGGTGAGGATGTCTCTCTTAGTATAAGAGCCCTTAATGCTAAACAATGGGCCCTGTGTTTCCTCTCTGGAGGTATGTAACGGCATGTGCGCTGTTGAAATAGGGGAGTGGGCTGGAGCCAGTGATGTCTCTCTCCCCCTCCTCCCTCCCTCCCTCTCAGCTGGTTAATATGCATTTCATTAGACGGCCTGCTGTTGGGGAAACGGCGCTCTTTTGGCTCGTCTCTTCCAACTCGCAGCACGGCTCCCCTCAGTATCGGCAGTAATGATTCTCCAATATGGCAGCAGGTCCGAGCCCGCTTCCCACTTTGCATCCAGCCATAAGAAAAGCTGCGTATAATTTACCTCTCCTCACTCCCCTGTCTCTATCTGAGATGGATGCAGATGAGCTTTTCTATACCTCCACTGTGTGCGTGTGTGCGCACGCGCGCACAAGAGCGTGCACCCATGTGTGTGTAGGAGGCAGTGTGCCTTAAGCAAGAAATGGATTGGTCTGTGTCTTTAGACTGGGGCCGGTGAAGCAGGCGGAGAGTATAATCTGATTTAAAGCATGTCAAGGATTGTGAATAATTTCCTCATTACTCCCGCCCCTCCCGTCATTTTCAGGGCATATTTAATTTAACACGAAGTGGAGGAAGGTGTGTGTGTGTGTGTGTGTGTGTGTGTGTGTGTGTGTGTGTGTGTGTGTGTGTGTGTGTGTGTGTCACATCTCTGCTGCAGACGGTCTCATATCTTCCCGCTCGAGGAGGAAGGAATTACTCCTTGCATAGTCTCTCTCCGTCTCTCACTTTGCCTCCCTCGCCGACCCCCTGAGAGCTACAGCTGTCACAGTGTCACTTTTCCCATCCATAATTGAGGAGTGTGCGCTGCACAAAGCCCATGAAACCATGTCAACCACTTCCAGTTGCTCCTGTTAAATAATCAGGCAGAACCAACAGTGCCAGGGGGGAATATGCCTGTGCAGCTGCCTGTATCGCTGGCTTGTGTAATCAGTCCTCACCACCCCACCCCGCCTTCCCCACCCTCTGCGACCCCCTCCCCACTCCACAACTTAGCTCAAAACACAAAACACACACACACACACACGCTCCCCACTGACCCCGTTGCCAGACTTGTTCTGTCCAAGTGTTCTGATAAAGCTGAGCATCAACTGTGATTAGTTTTCTGGAGTGAAAGTGGGAGTGGCTGCCCCCGTTTCACTCCCCCCCCCCCCTCTCATTCAGTCACCAGGTGTCAGTTCCTCTGCTGGTTTATCATTCCTCTGCTGGTTGTCCACCTCACCTGTGCACTTTTGACTTATATGTGTACTTCCATTAACATCAGATCTTTATTCAAACAATTTAAGACATATGCATGACGAATTTGGGAAAAAGAACAATTGACCCTTGAAAAAAAAGCACTTTTTTAAATTTCACAACTGTGTTTCAAGCTTTGTCCCTTGTTTGTTAGAGGGGACACTGGTTCCAGGATCAGTTGCAGGTCCTATTAACTGAGATTGAACTAGTTATCTCCTGACTCTGGGATCTCTGGCTCTGCTGTCAGCAGGACATCCCCATCAATTTGTGTAGTTACAGTGTGATGATCCATTTTCTAGCTCTATATCTTGTCGTTTTTTACTTTTAAGAAGATAAATGAGTTGTGGTTATGAGAAGTGCGTGTGCCAAATCCTACTGGTGACAACGTGCTTGTAATTTCAGGGCTGAAGCACCAAATGATCAAAGAATGAACCATCAAAGGTGTTGCAGCATCACCAAAGCTGAGATTGTCGTGCCGTTGGTGTTGTTGCTTTGCCAGCAGTGATAATTAGAGATGATTCAATCACTTTTGTATTGGTGGCCTTGCTTTCTTAATGACAAAAGTCCTTTTCTACTTTACTGTCCCGTCTTTATTGTTCGAGTTCTATACGACTTCAGTGAGCAGGTATGACGTCTCATTTACAACACCTGTACAACAGAAGAGTACAGTCAGAGTTTAAGGGAAACATCCGCGGTGCCGTCTTGGCACTCTAACCTTTAAACAGAGTTGTGGCGTCTGACTTGCATTTCAATGTCCATTGTTGCGTAACAACGCTGGTCAGTGTGAGAGCATTCGGGCCGTTTGAGCAACACAAATGTCCTCTTCCTGAGTCCATGTTTTTCTTCCCCTCCGAACACTTTCTTTTCCCAGACAGCTGAAGGAGAAGCAGTCACAGAAGAAAATTGCTTTGACTTTTCTCCCCAGCGTTCACTCAGCCAGCTTGCCTCTGTGTCTTTTCCTTGACTCCTCCGCCTTGGTTTTTTCCCTGCCTGTGTGGACCGTGACCTCTGCGGTGCCCTCTGCTTTTGTTTGCCTCCTGCCACCCTGCTTGTTAGTTCTTGGTCTTGCAGGAAACTGCCTGCACAATGTTCCCTGCATGTTCAATCCGGATCGGGGTCCCGCTCTCCTCACCGGTGACACACATTGTGAGTGTGCCAAAGGATTCAGGCTGTTTCTTAGCCAGTGTGTGTTACCACTCTACCACTTCTTTCAGGCTTGACCGAGGCCTGGCGAGTAAAAGTTTCTACTCTCGAATGTCGGCACAAAGTTTTGTGGCTGTCCAGTGATTTTGAGTGTGATCCAGATCACATCCACAACCTGCGCCGCCATCCTTGGAGCAGTGGAGCCGGCATGGCTGGATATAATCAGAGAACGCAAACTACGCACTGTCAGATGTAATGAAGGTCAGCGAAAGGGGGATCAAGCTGCATTCTACTCTCAAAAGAGACGTTTGTCATTTCCAGATGAAGTCTGTGATAATGAAGTCACTAATAATGTCCTAACCAGAAGCAGGGTTGTACAAGGAGGTGTTTTTTTTTTTCCTTTTCTCTCCCACCTCTTTTTTTTATCTCCTCCTCTCTCACCACACCTCCGTGTGTTTCACTGTCTCCGTTCCAATTTCCTTCACCGCCGCCTCTCCTCTCTCCTGACCCCTCCTCCCTTTCTCTCGTCTGATGGCAGGCTTTCTCTGGCATCGCGTGGTGTCAGGAATCAAAGCAGGCGGAAAGCTCCCAGGAAGGCGTACGGCGTGCTGTGAAACAGGCGCCAAGATCCCCCCCCCCTCCCCCGCCCTCCTCCTCCTCCTCCTCCCCACTCGTTCCTGGATCACTGTATAATTGAGCATCACCACCTTCGCTGCGGAGCTGCGGTGACTCACACTGCTCGTAGATACAGCATCCATTAGAATAACACTGCCTACCCTGATGATTATTAGACGCACACTTCTCCCTCACACTGAGGTGGGATATTGGAGAGCATGTCGAGACAGGAGCGGGAAGAAAAGCTGGTTAAGATGCAGCGCAGTGTAGTTTGACATGAAAGCAAACCTCCAACCACTTCAAAACTACCGAGAACAGCTTACATTTAGAAAATAAGCAGTGCTGCCAGGAAAGGAGTTGAAATGATAGCGCAGCCCACATACAGAAATCGTCCTCGGAGAGGGTGTCTGCCTTGTGTGATCAAAAGAGCTGTCTGGAAATGTACACCCTCCACAGAAAGGTAGACTATGGCGAGGCTTCGTACCGAAAGATCTGTAATTACTGTGTAGTGAACAGCAATGGTAACCTCCCACTCTACAGGCTTTTGACAGGCTCACAGCTCTCTGGTGCGGGGGGGGGGGGGGGTTCTCCCGGCAAAAAAAAGGGCGGGGGGCTGTAGCCCAAGGCCTCGTCCACACATGCACGGCTCTGGCCTTTTGTTTCGATTCAAGCTGCGTTTAGGTTCGTCAGAAACACATTTGTGAAACTTCTCCCCCAATGAAAGACTTTCACGCGCTGCAGATCTGATGCTGGCACGCTGCCAATTGTTGACTTAAGCTTGAAGTGAAATAGGTTTACATGGGGGGGGGGGGGGCAGGGAGAAAGCCATATTGATTGGAAGAACAGATTACTATTTCTCCACATGCATTTTTCCTCCTTACATTGTTAATTGACAAAAAGATGCTAAGTGAAAGTTACATCTCGAAATCTGCTTTTAAAAAAGCAGTTTGGCACTTAATGTCTGAAGTGAAAGTAATAAAACGAACAAACGGAACGAATGAAGAATGAAAAGCTGTTAAATACGCTGTGATGTAAAAGCCACAGTGTGACAGGTGAATTGTAAGCAAGGATTTGCAGCAGGCTTTGAGACTTGCAGTTTGCGAGGCTGCAGGATGGCGAGAGGGTCCAGGGTTCACAGCCGGGTGGGGCCTTTCTGTGTGGAGTCTGCATGTTCTCCCTGTGTGTGTGTGAGTTCTCCCCGGGTTACTCCGGCTTACTCCCACAGGTCAATTGGCGACTCTAAAATTGTCCAAGGGTGTGAATGGTTGCTTGTCTCTGTGTTGCTCTGCGATGGGACAGACAATGAGATGAGTTTCCCACAGGTGCATAAAGCCCCCTTTTGCTGCATTGTTCCTGTTTGTGGGAAAAACATTTCTTTAACGTGAAACACAGAATGTTTAACTCCAGCTCGATGTGACTTCACCCTCCTTTGTGTGTTGGCTTGTTTGTGAGCTTTAGCATCATTTCTGTGAAGTGAGACGATTTCTGAATGGAACATCTGCTCAGATTTTTGCTCAGCATCTCTTCAGTACTTTTATTCGATGCATTCTCTGCACAAACCTTCACTTAAAATGCTGCACAAAGGCAACAGGCTTCGAATGTCTGTTTCTGACCCTCTCCTTTGTTCTCCAGATGAGTTTTTGTGCACTTTGAGCCTCTTTCTAGAATTGAACCATCAGCCGGTTGGCAGCAGCCCTGCTTCTTTCTCTCCCAGAGGCTGCAGGTCCTCGGTGCAGTGAAGAACACATCTCCGGCTCGATAGTGTTTTCTCTCCCGCAGACATCTCTGCGATCTTTCATATCACTTTAATAACACCTCTGACTCTGCTCGTTTTGATATTCCTGACATTACTACGAGGGCGCTGTGGTCCCTGTGTACCAAATTCCTCTATGATCTCCACCTGAATGCAGCCTGAATGACGACGGGCTGCGGAGGCCACAGCGGCGCTCTGCCAAGCTGCTGCTTTGTTGTTGTTGTTTGCGTTGACACATGCAGAGACTGGGAAAGGTCAATGGCTTCTCCCATAGAGGGAAATAAGAGAACCAGTGGATCATAACTTCTGCATATCTATGAGCCAGAGAGAGCGCGACTGTGCCTCGCCTCTGTGGATTTATTGACGCGCGTATAAGTCTAAATGGGGACTCATAATTGTGTGGAGACGAAGGAATCCAAGCAGGCTATATTATGTTAATGTGGCGTCTGCTCGCCGAGAAGAAAGGACTGTAGAATAGTATTTGTGTTTTCCTGCCACTCACAGTCTGCATCTCATGAAAGCAGTCAGCTTCAAGGTTTTCACTCTCTGTGTGTACTAACCAGAGCTATTCATAGCTTTGATTGCCCCTGAGCAGAGCTTTGTCTGTGTGACTGACTTGCCAAACTGTGCACAACACAATATGTCTGAGCACTGGCTGTGTGTTTGATTTTTTTTTCCCCCTCCCGTCTAACTCTGTGATTTTGAAATATTTCATTCATTTTTAGTAATTCCTTTTTTAGGAATCCATCTCGTCGATACGTCAGCTCAGAAGGAAATGAATTTGTTCCTCGTGAACGCTACCTTTCCACACATTGACCGTTTCTTCTACTTAAGCCAATGACAGCGAGGCAGCTGCTGCCTGCAGACCTGCCCGTCTTCATTACGGGCTGAAATGGAGCAAATTGATTGGATAGATTTGGTTATTTTCTCTGAGTGAATGAGCTGGGTCACTGGGAAATGATCTCTGTCTCTTCACATGCCTTTGATCGGGCTGTATATTGCTTAATGACGCATGCACACGCGCAGTGATGGCATACATTAATATAAAAGAAAAAAAGACGAGATCATGGAGGCTAATCCAGTAAAGCAGCTCTGAACTAATGCTACCTGGCAGCTGGCACACAGTCAAAACTTCAGACCGAACAACTCAATTAGAGAAAAGTGCATTGTTTACAAAGTGCTTTCACTCCACAATAGAAACAGTTTTGACCTTTTCGAGGTCTTATTTGAGGTTCTTGGGGCAAAAAAACAAATGAAAAACTCCTTGTAAATACTTAGTTTTATACTCACTCTAGGAATCATTGAGCCGTGTCTTGGATTTGTAAGAGAAAATGGGCAACGCTCGGAGAGCACCACACTGTGACAAAAGCGTTGGAGAGCGACACAGGTGCAGATGTCCTTTAGAGCTGCAAGTTGTTCTCCTCCAAAGAGAGATTTTTTTTTTTTAACCAGATAAGGAAATTGATTTCAGACCCTCGGTGAAGTAATTATTTGAACACCGAGGAACACATGTACACAGTGTTTCTCATCATTGAGTCAATAACCAGGCTCAGCCTCACTCTCTGTTTCCCCCTTTTTGGAGCTGACCTATGAAAAATAGCAGTTCGAGAATCATCTTTGAAAATTTTAATCCCCCTTTAACTTTGTTTCTGTTTTCAAGCGCTCCAGCAAGATCTTCTGCAAACAACACAATGCAACAACTAAATTCTGTAAACTCTTACCTTCAGTCATCTTCTTCACCCCCAAAAAGGTGGCTAGCATTCACCGATCTGTCTGATCATACTGCTGCCACCTGCTGTTCAGTTATGATTGTTTGGATCACAAACAGAAGCTGGATTTCCTGAAACTTGTCAATCGTCTGCAGGAAGTCATGAGGGCGGAGCTCTCCTTGTGACTGCAGCACATTGAGCCAGTTTGAGAAGGTTTATTGTTATTTACCTAGATAATGGAGACAGAAGACCTGACTCACTTCCTGTTCATCCATTCTGTACAAAAGCAGTCTGTCAGTGAAGGTAACCTCAATCATCTTCAATGGCAACACTGGAAATTGCAACTCCAAACACAATTCCAACAATCATTGTAAGTGTGCGAAAACTCATTACAAAGTAATAATTGATGCAGTATATTTGAAGCGTTTGTATGCATCCTCGAAAACCTTATGAAGATTTTTTTATGTGAGTTGGAGCAAAACTCTGATGCCGGTACAAAACTAGACTTGGTAAAGTGTTGACTTTACCAAGTCTGGAGTGTTAACTTTACCAAGACACTAAAGTGTTGGTGCTCAGGTGCACAAGCTGCGATTGCTGTGAGGTCTCAGCAATCCTCACACTTCCTGAAACAAACTGTCGGGTTTCGCGTTGATTAAGAGAAACAGATTGTGCCACATGCTGTGCGGAGGACAAATATATTCGCAGCGCATGAATAAACACTCTCCTTTAGCTGTGTCACGGTAAAGCTTTTTACACATTGTTTCACAGCCGAGCATTAGGCGAGCGACTGCTGTATGCTGTGTGTGGGATTAGACGTGACATGGCGGTGGATGGAGGGGATGTCATGGTGATTCCATCTGCGTTGTGTGTGCGTGCGTAATGTGTGTGTGTGGCTGCCTGATCTTTCTGAAGATCGGGAGGCTGCTGAGCTCGACTGTAAGTGTTTTTTAGAGGTCAAGCTGTATATCGTGAGTGGTACTGCACAACACGATGATAATCTGACTCAAGTGTTTATTCAGACCATGGGGATAATATCTGTAATATCACATAACAACGTCCAGTGCTTCCCTTTTACAGCTTCTCCTCTGCTCATGGACTGCACTCAGGGTAAACATCCCTCATCCTAACAAGGCAGTTTAGAGGGATTATTTTGCCCCATACGAGGATGCTTCTCCTGCCGAGATGTGTGTCATGAGCGTTCTTAATGACTTCCTTGTGTTTTCAATGGCCTACCTGTCAGTGTGCCCTTGACTCTGTGTGTGTGTGTGTGTGTGTGTGTGTGTGTGTGTGTGTGTGTGTGTGTGTGTGTGTGTGTGTGTGTGTG
>JAUESE010000008.1:1606013-1616048 GCA_032274725.1 Malacoctenus triangulatus
CCCCGGCGCCACCGGGCCCCCCGGGCCCCCACCCCCCCCCCCCCCCCCCCCGTGGCCCGAGCACTTGTGGTTCACAATCAGCTATGCATGACCCCACACTCAGTGAGCCCTCACAAACTCTGACTGAGCTGCTCAGATGGAGGCTGCGAGGGCACGGAGCCAGACGCTCTGCATCCTCAGCACTCTGCAGCCCTCTCAAGCTAATGACAAGGGGGCTGCTCCCACTTTGTCATATGAAAAAAAACTTTCACTTTGGCGATTCTGCGCTTCTGTCTGTAGGTGGGGTTGCGGGTGGGGGGGGGGGTGGAGGGGCAGGTTCCTATTCAGCTTCAGGCCAAGTTAAAGCTGTGTCAACTCCCTCTCTTTAAAGGCAGCAGCAACACACTAAGATAATAGAGAAGGCGCACCATCACATGGTCTTGGAATAATCTCAATACATTTATTTATTAATCAAAGATTTCTACATGTGACCATGTTCAAATAAGGCCCTTTTGTAGGTGAATCTGTGTGTCTCATAGGGACAACTTGTATAAGTGAAGTTTAAATAAAAAAACAAGTGAATTAAAATAAACCAGAATAGCTGTTTGTACTTTAGCTTATGAATCCAGTCCTCTGAACCTCATGCACCTCCAGAACCTTTGAACTTGTGCCACCCGGCATCCGGTCATCCCAACAAGCCCTGGACCTGCAGGGCTGCAGCTCCCACCAGCACTCATCAATCTGAGAAATCTTATTTCATCCATGAATTTATAATCAGGCTTCCACAAGGACTTCCTCAATGGGCTGTTCCACTTTTAGGCCGTTTAAAAGGTGCATAAGTTAATTCTGCAGGGATCATTAGCGAGAGAGAAAAGCGTCACGAATATCCTAAACTCTGGTCTTAATCTGACATGGATATAAAGTATATGTTTGGGCTAAAAACAAAACATTTTTTGGGGATGGGTTGTTGTTTTTTTTGGCTGCAGGTTGAACTGGAGTACCTGGAGTTTCCTCCGTAGCTTGTTGAGAAACAATATTGTGACTCTAAAAATAAGCATACAGTGGATCAGGAGATTCAGGAGATGATGCTCATCTTCATCAGAAAAAACTCTCCATACAAGGCTTTTAAGATTTTTTCATGCACATTGACACACCACCATTATATATGAAAAAACTCTCCCATTGATGTTGTAGTGTTTGGACGTGCTCACCAGAGGCCCTTCAAAATGCTGCACACAGTGTTTTCTTGTTCAGCTCACAGGTCAGGTTGTGTTTCCAATGCCTGCCTGGCTGCTTGTTTGCGTCATTCTGCTTCATGTTGCACTTCTGCCTGCTCCTTCACATGCGGACACTTGCACCAGTGTTTATTTGCATGGACTTACCTGCTAGTTTGCTCCTTTGTTTGACGCAGAAAAGCGGCAGTGTCGAATTTATGAGCTCACAAAACATGGTGCTGGCCTTGGCTTTGCCACTCGCTGGTTGATTGCCATCTGGAGAGTATGAAGCGAGTACAGTAACTGCCGAGGCTCTTAAACCGTCATATTATTGTAATTCAAGCACAACCTTGGCTCTTCAGATATTTTCATTCCCCGTTTTAATACCTTTGCAGGCAGTGCCAAATGTCATTACTCGAGTGAATGAATGGAGTAAGTGCTTGTTTTTTATTATTTTCAAAAGTGCTTCACAATCCATCTTTTGCAGGTGAGGGCTGCTAAAAATAAACAGCGTGTGTTTTGCGAGTGTGAGAAAAGAGCGAGGGAAAGCAAAGAGCACAGATTTGTGTGTGCTTTACCTTGGTGGCTGGGAGGAGGGCTACTTTATTTGTACATGGCATGGTTGTTGACCCTCTTCATAGCTACTCCTCCTCTGCAGAGGCTAAGAGTGGGATATTACCACTTAGCCTCTGTAAACACAAGTTATGCTGTTGAACTCTGGACCCCGGGAGTCACGCTCTTTACTGCAGGATGCCTCAGCTGTGTCGGCCGTGAAAAGGGTAAAAAAAAAGAAAAAAACGCATCCTGTCTGGGTGGTCAGTTTCATTGATTTGTAGGAAGCTTTTACAAACACAGCTCACGTGACTGTTGCTATCTTTTGACGGCAGCGACCGCTTGCCCTGCGATGAGCACACAGGCAGGAACACAAAACATAGCCGAGCATCTCTTCAGTCCCACATCAAGTGTTTCCTGCCCTGTGTCAGCATAGCTAATGTGAATCACTGCTCCGTCTCTGTCTTCTCTGACCCCCCCTTTCCCACTCTTCATCAGTTTGTCGATGTTCTTTCTCTGGGTAAATGTCAGATTTATTTCCTCCATTCTCTGCAGGATTTAGTCACACAACAGTGAGGCAGGACCTTCTGACAAATGCTCCGCCAGCACACTGGCGGGGACCACAGAGCATGTCAAATCAAATGTCAAAAAAAAAAGAGAAAAGAAAGCATTCGGCCAACTTCAAGCCATCCTACACTTCAATATTTCCCCAATATTGTGGAGTGCTGCAGACAGAATCTATATGACAGAATGTCTCTGTGGGACTTGGATAAGAAGGAGCAGGAGATAAGTGAGGGAGAACCATCGGCGATATGATCGCAATCTGCTCCCCACATTAGTTACTCTGCTATGACAACTGTGCTCATCGACTGCTCTATTAGATCTTTTTTTGTTAAACAGTCTTATACAGATGGTATCGTGTCAGAATTGTTTTTCAGATCAAGGAGTGGTGATAAAGTGTGGGGGGAGCTCCGACTGTGAGATTATCATCCCTTCCTATGGGGAGATTTAAGGTTTAAAAAGCTGCTCGGTCCTTTAGGATCAGATGAAAGACACAAAGCTGATTTTGTGCAGCCTTGGAGACGGCACAATACAAGCTGGAGTTGCTTGTTGCATATTGTGTCGGTAATGCGTTTAAAGGGCTCGACAATTAGCAGATGTATCGCGGATCATGTGTTTCGGATCTGGATCGCTTCCTGTGCTTTTCCGTGCCGGGGAGGACAGATCCTTCAGTGGTGGAGTCTGCACAGCAAGCACAAGTATTTTAGTCCAAGAGCCACACAAACAGAGGCAACGATATTTTGAGAAGGCCCTGTGTGTTTGTGTGTGGGGGGGAGGGAGTGGAGTGGGGGCTGTAGTGTTTATTAGTTAATGTATGAACAACCACCGCGAGTTGGCGACGGAAGAAGCAGCTTGAAGAGAACATCCTCAGCCTCGAGTGTCCTCCTCGGTCTTATCTGCTGCGAGTGATCTCGCCGAAATATCTTCTCGATAAGTTCTGGGAACAAATCGATCTGCTCCCGTGTTCTCCTCGGGCTACTACACCTTCACGACTCCATCAGTGTTTCAGGAGCGGGCCTGCTGGTCTCTGGCCTCAGGACGCGCTATCATCGGCCACTTTTATGGCACCAGCCTTTCCTCAGTGCTCTCTGTGAGTGTTGCAAACAGTAAATGTCACTCACGCTGGTCCCGGGCACTGTAGGAATCAGCTGTTACAGATCATAGTACAGCTCTGATTTATGTGCACATGATCGCATATTTGCTGCCTATTTACAAAAACTGCGAGGTCAGCAATGACTTAATGAACACAGCAGTTCAGAATAACAGGGGCATGTGTGCAATGCTGGGATTAAATGGCAGGAGCAGCCACATTACCAGAAAGAACTGTTCAACAAAAGCTGCACTTAGGGGTTGTAATTGCTCATTAATGAATTACGGGATACCAGAAAAATTACTGGCTAGCTGGTCAAACAGCTGCCATTCGTTCCTGCAAAGAAATAATGACTGAAGACAGCTTACCCTGTATTATAATTAGGAACAAGCTCCAGCTAAAAACTCATTATTAATATTCCAGGAACCTGCCGAGCTCACTCTTTGCAAAAGGAGGAGAAGTCTGGCTGGGAGTGTGCCTCGGGGTAAAAAAGGGAAACAAAGTTGTGTTGGCTGAAGTGAGCTCAAATTCCTGGGTAACTGGAAGAACTGATTGTACAAAACAGCAGTTAAACCCCTCGGTTGAAGAAACGCACCAGGGGGAGTGATGGCGGGTGTGCTTGAACTGCTCCACATGACTCCACGACTGCCAAAGTTGTCTCGCACACAATGTCGACAGCATCATTTTAATCACATTTTATCCCCAGCACATGGCTTTGATGCGTTGTTGTTCGGCCTGATCCATAAATGTCAACTCCTCTGTAAAATTATTGACGTGCGCAGCCTGCAGAGGGAGGCTGCTGTAGATTAATGCAAATTTGACTGGACACTGGGGCACCCTAAAATCACTCAGCCCCGAGCTGCATCCCGGCTGCCGCAGAACCTCAACTGGAAGACCCGGGACAAGTGTTTTGTTGAACTTTTGCGTCTCGCACGGCTCTCAGCCGTGGCTGGGATTCTTTTGGCTTGGCACGACAAACGACTCAGATGCTGGTTGGATGAGGTCAGAGTTACAGGGCGCTGCTGCGCAGTGTTTTTGCAATGATTCAGAAAATGAAATCAAACATGCGTCGGTGCTCATCTCGGTGGCAGAAAGCAGGAGGGCTCGCTCGTGTACATATTTCGGGATTGAGCCAAAATGTGCAAATACAACACCTGCGGAAAATGCCCTCTTGGTAGTATTTGGAAAGTTTTTGAGAGATGCACACTGAAATGATTTTGATTGCTCTCAATAAAAAGACCACGATGCTTTCAAAGTTGCTTGTAGAACCTAAGTTCTTCTCCTTCGAACCAAGTGCATCAATTAACCTGGAACATGCACTGCTATTAGCGCTGCACACATGGCCTCCCTGAATTGAGAGGCCAGCCAGCAGTGTTTTGGCACTCCAGCGTGTGTCAGTTTTCCCCTCTGAACTCTTATCAGGGCTACCTGTCAGGTGGTGTGATGATCAAAGAGGCAGCCCAGGAGTAGAAGGCCTGATTCAGCCCTGTGAGACTGGCGCCATCCAGCCTGATAAGCTATCTTTGATCAACGCCTTGATTGAGTCGTTGCTGCTCTCAGCCAGTGGCGAAACAAACCCATAAATAACACCAAAATCAAAGCGGTGTCGATGAAAGGTGGCCAATTAGGGTGCGCTGATTTCTGCTGCGACTACTGTTTCAGTGAGGACACACACAAAAAAAGGGGGGTTATTTGAACTGTGGTTCTAAATTTCGAACACAAAGTGGAAGTAAACATGTGGATGAATAAGTGTTTCAGCCTTTATAATTGCTTATTACACAGTCATGAATACTGATGCTGTGTCAGGGGGCAGTAAAACGCTGCTGCAGCTTTGTTTATTCACGAGTAAATGTAGATTTGGCCCATAGCTTTACCACTATCTTTTTTTTTTTTAATGTTATCTTAAAATAAACTGTTTCAGACACTTGTCACTTTAACTTTTAACACACCCTCTCTCCACTGAAGAAGTACAATTATTTCACCTCATTGTTTTCATATTCCTCCAGTGTGACTGGATATTGATAAGAGCATGAAATGCCCCAAATACTATGGGGAATCTTGTGCATCAGATCCTTTACCAGCGTCAACAAACAAGCCTTCTAATCTGTTTATCTGCCGGAGTGTTCACACTGCGTCCCCTTTCTTCTCAGATTGTCCTCAACAAGCATGCATCTGTTTGATTCCTGCAGCTCCCCGCCTCATAAATGTTTGATTTTGTCTGCTCTCTCCGTGTCACATTAGCCGAGCTCTGCTAAATGACGGGTCAAATGATCGCATTTGACAGAATTACATTTAAAAAAAGAAACAAAAAAAAAACAAAAAACAAAGGGCGTATCAATGCATTTTGCTCTGCACATTTCAATTGCCAGTGCAGCATCACATGCGCTAGGTGGTGCACTGTGTTAGTGAGCAACTTTATAGGGTTTGATCATTAGTAACAAAATCTGTTGCTCAGTAGCGCCACTTGCGCTGGCCCAGCGGCAATACCTATCAGTCTTGTGTTATTACAGCCCTCATGACCACGACAGTGGCAAGGCGGCGAGACTCCGACGCGGAAGCACTTCAGTTGGCTTTCAAAATAAGACGTCCGTGCACGATAACGGGTTGTGAACTACTTTTGTTGCCACATAAACAGCTTGGGTGGTTAAAGTCACCGTCGAGGATTTGGACGTGACTACTTTGTAGTTATCTGTGTCATGTGTGATAGTTTAGCCAGGTGGTGCACTGAGTTTGACGCGTCCCACGTCGAGGAGTGCTCGGGTACTTTTATTTGTCCGGAAGTACCGGCTGCATCGGCTTGTGTGTCTGTGTGTGCACGGCTGACTTGATGAAGCTTTGACCACGAATGAGCCAATAGGCTGTGGAAGGCAGAGTTGTCCCTGTGGCCGCCATTAAAGAAAGGAATCCATGAATTCAAATGGAAACCAACAGGAACCGAGGCTGAAATAATGATCGAAATAATCGTTAAAATATAGGCCCGTGCCACGTTTCGAGAGGCTCTTACAGGATGTATTCCGATTTTAGGCTGAATTTTGCGATGGAGGAGTGAGACAGGACGTTTTTATTTTTTTAAGCGGAGACCGTTTTAGGGCTAAGGGGGAGGGGGAGAGTTGCTTCTTTGCTCTCCTTTTCTTTTTGTTTTATGAACATTTTCTCGCTTCCTTTTCATTGGTTTACACTGAGCGCCTTTGACATGTCGACCTAAAGACCACGCCGTCTCTTTTATCCGCTTTTTTTTTTTTTTTGTAGCTCTGGTGGAGGAACTGCAATCGGGAAGGTTGTTGAATTAACTATCCTCCAGCCAAATGTTACAAAAAATATTTCTCGTTGATTAAGCCTGCAACATCTTTAGAAAAAAAAACACCAAACCAACGATTGTTCTTTTTTTCCCGGGAAGTGAAACGATGGAGAGTTGGATCTTGCAGTGAAGAAGGATGAGTTCTTGTTTTGTACCAAACGGGGCCAGCTTGGAGGATTGCCATTCCAATCTATTCTGTCTGGTAAGAGATTTAAAACTAAAGGAAAGCAGCCATTTTTAACTAGCTGAACGGGGGCTAAGCTAACGTTAGCCACACGGGCATCAGTTGATAGCAGCTTAGCTAGGCTTACGGCCCTGTCGAGCTGACATCTTTTTAGGACAACAAGGTATCCCACTATGCTAATGTCACCACGTACGCTTGTTTTTAACACTTTGTCTCGCAAGTTGTAACAACCCATCTGTTATAAAGCCCTTTTTCTGTCCGCCAACTGAACGCTGGATGTGGCCGCCGCTCGCTTGTTAAAAGCTTCATTTTTCTACATTTCACTGTCACATATCGCCTGCTAGCACGGAAATAAACGTTGTGCGCTTTGCTGCCAAAAAGCTCCCAGCGAGTTGTTGGAGCACTTTCCCTCTGTTCACTTCGACACTTTGTTTATTATTAACTTGCTATCTCGCCCTCGTTGCATATCCACTATGTTTGATCAAGTGCTGACCCGTACACTAAACACTTCGTGCACTTGAGTTTGCAGCTCCACGCAGGGAGACAGCGAGGCATTCGCTTGTAAATATTGTTTTTGTTCAACACCGACAACTCCTGAGCTAATGTCACCGCTGAACTTGCACTAGTTAAAAACACGCCCCTGGAAAGCTGTTTGTCAACGCTCTTTTTGTTTGGTTGTTTGTAACCGCGCTCGTTTGCAAGCCTCAGCTATTAATACATTATGTCATCATCTTGTTTATTAGTGACTTCATTTCCTTGGACTTCATTTTCTCGTATTCACACCAACTAGGGCACAGGCCCCCGGCTGATTATATAATCAGTGGCTTTCATTCCTGGGCATTACAAGCAGCGAGGAAGCCCCATCCCTTCAGCTGCACTTAAATATGGGATCAAACCTATAATGTGTTTCTCAGAATATCTTTCTCATCATCATGTTGCTACTTGTGGCCGTCTGACTTTAGCCTTTAATAGTTGTGGTTGTGCTGCTGCCCTCCCGAAGCGCTGAGATATTCATTAAATCCCCTGTGAAAAAAAAGAAATCGTGCAGCAACGCACAGTGTGGTTGTCTGTCTTTCAGCCTCAGCAGCAGAAATGCAAAGGTGTTGCCGGCGTGTTCCTCCCCTCCTCTGGCCTGGATAATCAGGAACATGGTCTGGATGTGTTTGTTGTTGCAGTTAATTGGCTTGTCAGCAGGCTTAACTACAGTTGTACTTGTAGGTTAGCCGGAGAGAGTAACGTGCATCCCTCTCAGCATCACGCCTCCACGGTAGGAAGTTGTTAATGTGATTTGCCGAGCGCTGAAATGCAACCCTGTGAAAAAGCAGATTTTGGTTATAGATTAAATGACACACAGCCGCTCTGGTGCAGAGGTAAGACCACAACGAGAGTGGGCTTTAGATGGTGTGAAAAAGTTAAGTCTAAAAAGCAAAATGCATCACGAGGAATGCTCAAGTACTATCAAATATGATAATAGTATAGTGAAATACTACACTCCTTTTACAACAAATTGACACAGCAACTAAGCTGTCCGCCCCCCCTTAAAGGTAACATTTCACTGCAGAAAATCCCCACTCTCTCGATACGACTCGGTTGGGTCGATTGTGTGTGCTGAACTCGTAATTACAATGTTTACGACAGCACTTGAAGGCAGCGTTGGCTACAGTGGACAGGCGAGATAGAAGCTGGTAGTTGTGGTGCTGTGCCTGTCTGGCTGACATTTTCCTGCACACTGAGACTAAGCATAACACCACTGCTGTTATGACTCACTTGCTGAACAGACTCCACTTTGTGGTTTTATGGTGAAAGAATGTGAACACATTGTGGTAGTTTTTCCCCCCCTTTAATTTTTTTGTAGCTATAGACTTCTCTGGAGTCTGGCGCTACTTGTTGCATACTTCTTTCTTCCTTTCCCTCTTTTTTGGGGGTATTTTTGAGTCACTGCGTTTTGGTTAATTTCAAAGGGAAAGTTTCATTTCTTGTCACACGCTTCAATGAGATTTATTGTTGAGCCAATGTGTTTTTAACCGGATGAGGTCCTCAGGGGAACAAATTCTGTAACATCCAGTGTGAAATACCAGAATTTACGAGAATAAACTTGCTCAAAAGAACCAGATTGGGTTTGCATTCCTCTCGATCCATTGCGAACGCACATTTGCCACTCTCACATTTGCTGCATGACAGGGTTAACTGAGGGAGGAGAAGGGTGACTGGCAGGAAAAAGAGACAGAGACTTGGTGGAAGAGGAGCATCTGTGGTATGATTTGAGCAGCCTCACCTGTTGCTTGTCTCGTATCTTGAAAGGCAGGAAGGCAGCTGTTTGAACACTGTGTTCCCTACTGAGACCCAGAACCCTAAGTTGCCAGAGGGAAGGTGAGCAGCTGGCAAAATCAGGGGTCGTAACCCCCTCCTCCCAAGTACGCATCACCTCAGGAAAACTTCCTGGCTGTATCCACCGGCTTCGGCCTCCTCTTCCCCACTAATGCAGCGCTGTGATTTTTGGCCTCGGTGTTTGAAAGATAAAACTTCTCGTGACCCACACTGCTTACCCTGCTGGGACGTTTCATAAGGAGTCTGTGGCATACCTGAGCATGCAGTGAGACACAGACAGAGAGGGGGGAACGAGTGCGAGATTCATAGCGGCCCCCCTAATGTTCGAGACACTCGTGCACAGGGCCTGGAAAGCATGAATGTTGGAAGGAATTACACAGATATTCTTGGCATCCTCTGTCTTTGCACACAGGCTGCAACTAATTTCTTTTGAAAGGACAGACAGAACAACTCCAGAAGGCACATTTATCCTTGATAGAGCAGTCTGCCTCTCAGATATTGTTGATGGGGAGCGGAGAACTGACGTGTCCCTTGTTTGACGGAGGGACTTCTCACTCAGGAGAATTTAAGGATGGAGGTCGATACTTTTTACGCAGGACCTTTTGCAGGACCTGTAATATTGTTTTCCTGTTTTGTGACATATTACAAGTGTAATTACTTAATAATGTAGCTGACTCTACATGTGTGCAGCTGGTGAAAAAAGTCCTCTTGAATAGCTTTTAAAGACGGTGCAGTGTTCAACTACAGATCAGTGGATGTAGTTTTTGAAACGAGTGATGTGTACAAGATGCACTGTGTTGCTTCTGTTATCTGCAAGACAGCTCCTTCT
>JAUESE010000008.1:1616148-1627971 GCA_032274725.1 Malacoctenus triangulatus
CTTGTTTGACGGAGGGACTTCTCACTCAGGAGAATTTAAGGATGGAGGTCGATACTTTTTACGCAGGACCTTTTGCATTTTGTGCAGACTCGCATCAGCAGCGAAGATGTCAGCTACAGACAGATTGGCCTAAAATTTGCAATCTTTTTCTTTGTAATATTGTTTTCCTAACTGTTTTGTGACATATTACAAGTGTAATTACTTAATAATGTAGCTGACTGTACATGTGTGCAGCTGGTGAAAAAAGTCCTCTTGAATAGCTTTTAAAGACGGTGCAGTGTTCAACTACAGATCAATGGATGTAGTTTTTGAAACGAGTGATGTGTACAAGATGCACTGTGTTGCTTCTGTTATCTGCAAGACAGCTCCTTCTTAGCATGCTTGTGCGCTTTGTTTATGTGAACCCTGCGCTACATAAACCTTTATCAAATCATCTCTGTGTACTCTGAATGGTTTGCAAATGGGAAGATAAACGTTTGCTATTCTAACAGTGACATTTGGTATTACTGTATTGTTTGTGGAATGGTAGCTCACTTAAATACGTGCCACTTTTCATCATCAGGTGCATCCTTTATGAATCAACAGCAGAAATACTTTACGCGCTTCCTGCGTAAACAAAGCAGCCCGATCCATAAGGCTTGCAGAAGGATCTTTCTATCTAATTGTCCCAAATAGTATCAGCAGATGCGCATCTCGCAGATGGAGACTTGCAGCACTTACGGGGTCACTGCTCAGACTGTGTGCTGAGTGGAACAAAGAAAGTCATCTCACAGGCTTGTTGTTTCACTTTAGGTCCAGGTAAAGTCCACCTTGTCACTTTGTTCACTGTTGGGTTCTGTGACTCACTGCCAGTGTTGTGTTGTTTTAGAGAGGAGGAAAAGACTTCTGTCTCAATGGACAGACTCTAGAGTTATACCAGCGCCTCCATGCTGATGATCAGCTTAGGATATTCCATGTATTGTCATTCATTGTCACGCATTTCTGTTTTTTCATTGTGACATGCATCAATGTGAGCAATTTCCCTCACTTTTTTTCTTGAACACTTATTGTAATTGATATGTTGAAGTTATGAGGGCATTGATGTTCATGTTTCCACGTGTTGTGTGGATGGATTTTCGCTATGTTTATTCTTCTCTGGCAGTGATAATATGAGGAAAATGTGGTAGCTTGTTTCTGTTATAACAGATATGCAGGAATTAAGATCGAGAGGTATCTGTGTGTTTCTGCTTGTTGACAATAATCCAAAACATCAACTTGTGCATATTTTGGACATTCAAAGGCTTCAATAAAATAAGCTTTTGTTATAGGATTGATTCCAAATATGGTTGTATGTGCAAATGCAAACACCATGATCGTGGCAAAGTCAACAAAAGCAATGACGAGAAACGTGATGTAGGATGAAGAGACTAGCGTGCTGCTCCTCTAAATGCAGTATTTCACCGCTGCATTAACGGCACGGCAGCAGCAGCAGCATTAATCAGTTTTTTATCTGTGGCTGCTGCTACAGGAGTTAAATCTCAGGAATAAATCAGGTCAGACTCTTGGTGGCCACAGGATGTGGTCAGTCGGTTCACTTCTCCCCACACGTACAGTCATACTGCAGTAGCTGCAGATAATAACGAGAAGCCGGTCGCTGTGTTCTCTGTGCATGGTGTTATAAGCGGTCTGACACCGGGCTGACAGTTAATTAAACTGTTTAACCTTTTCGTGACTGTGTGTGCATCTCTATGCACGCGTGACAAGTGTGCATCTCTGTTGCTTCTTGCAAAAGATCACAGTGCTCAGCTGTGTGCCGTTAGAGAACAGTAGGGAAACTCGGTAACCAGCAAATGGAGTTTCACAGTATTTCTTCCTAAATAGTTATTTTTGGCCTGACAAATTATCAGTTCAATGTTTCCTTAATTGAGCTATTGATGGTCTGTTCTTACAGCACTGATTACAACTGTGAATCACAGGCTTTAAATGATGTTCTATTGAAGGTTGCCAGTGGACTTATTTTCTCCCGAAGATTTAGGACAGCTGAAAGTGTTTTTGTAAAATCACATCATTTAGTTTATTTATTTCTTACGACAACAATAATATCAATGAATGACTCTAATTACTGTCTTGTGTTGTCGCTGCATTAGATGTGTCATTAGCAACAACAGCATCTTGTACAATCAGCTTGTTTTGAGTGATACTTTTTAATACTATGAAAATGTCTGAGACGTAAGATGTCTTCGACTAAGAAGAGAGAACTCAGTTATGAGTTCAGAAATTCAAATGTAGGGAGAACTGAAAGAGAAAGTCTATACCAGTAACAGTTGGCTATTTACCTAAATTCATTTTCAGGACAGTCGAGTGAGGGGGACAAGAGTTACTGGAACTCCAATTTGAATGAGAGTTGTGTTATTCAAACCTGGGTATCGATGTGCTGTGACAGGCCTGATTCCTGGCTGTCTGTGAGAGCCACACATACACGTCTAATAGTGTGAAAGCAATGTGCACCAGAAGGAAAGGCCTATAATAAAATCTGTCAGGCACTTAAGAACAGAATCGGTGAAGTGCACAGTGCCATTGGGGACCAGCCATGGTCAGAGGGATGGTGGTAGTAGGAGGGGGGTATTCACTTGCTAATTGCCTATCTGTACTGCTTATGATCTGGTTTCACAGTTAACCGTTGCCTCCACCCTCCCTCCCTTTGCATTGTGTGCACAGATGTTTCCGAGTGAGGTGCAGGTGTAAGGCAGCGCTGCTCTCGCTCCAGCAGGAAGGAGCAGCCTAACTGCTGCACCTCTGTCATTACGCGCACTGAGCTCTGCCCGTCTTAACCTCAGGAGCTGGTCCTGAGCCCGCCTCGTGGCTGTTGGATTCCTCAGGAGCCACATTGTTCATCAGACAGCTCAGTGTTTTCAGCAGGCAGCCTCTGTGCTCTGTTAATGACAGGACAGTAACACCACCTTAGGCTTTTTTTTTAAGCATGCCTGACACTTTTTTTTTTGACTCTCCTTGATTTAGCGTTGTGTAACAAATTAAATGCATGCTCTACTGGTGGTGCGTCGTGTATTCATCTTAATTGTGACTCGACACATGGCTGTATTTTCTTTGTGGTGCATTTCAGTCATGAATACAGTTAAAACAGTTGCTGTTTCAGGTGATTTAATAACTTTTCTACCTGCGTGAGCAAATCATTGCTGTGTCTCATGGGTTACTAACTTGTTGATGTGGTCCAACTCTACTTAAGCTGAAGCCACACAACGCTCTGTTTTGACAATTTCCAGCCCCCCAACGCACACAGATACACACACATACACACACACACCCCACCACCACCACCACCACCATCCCCGCTAACACCACAAATCTCTCCGCTTATCCCTAGCCAGGCGAAAGACCACCGCTTCGCCACAACCACGGGTAATCACTTGTTCAGGCTCAGCGCCTCTGCACTTGAGTTAAGATATCCCCTGAATTGTAATGGATTAATTGGTTGAATATACAGAGGGACAGCCTGCCAACTCAGCCTGAACGGAATAGGACTAAATGGCAGGAAAATGAACAGTCCGTGTTTTCAGCAGATTACTCCAAATGTCTACAAGGATAGATAGAGGACCAAGATTGCCTGCAGAAACACGGGTGTATGCCTAAGGCTTTGCGTATGTGAGCGAGTGTGTGTCTTTTTGCGGTAGTTAGCATGTATATGCGTTCATGTGTTGAGGTAGACACGGGTTGTCTGTCGGCGCTCGGCTGATAAGCAGCAGCGCTAGCTAGCAGCAGAGCGTAATGTTCCTGTTTTAACACTTAATAACCCCGCCAGTGATTTACTGCCGATGAGGCTTTTTCCTGTGTGTTTTGTTCTCTCTATAAAAGCCAGACAGCGTTTATAGAAAGGCAACGCATCCCCCCCAGCACTCTCCAATAATGAGGATTAAGGTGGTGAGACCACATTTACTAGCATTAGTTTTTTTTTTCCTATTTGTGTTTCGAACATGTTGTTCACAGTGATATGGAAAGCACCTAAAGCAAAGGTTCACCAAAAACAATCAAGTGTCCAAATTATTCAGGAGCTTATTACTTTTGTGTGTCCACACACAATAGGACCCATGTTTTTATATCATCTTAGTCGATCTTTCAAGCTCCAGATTTGACTGCCTGGCTTGTCAGAAGTAGTCGGTGGCTAAACTGCCCAATAAACCAGGATTTAACACATGCTCTTAACACTTTGCTCAGCACATGTTTACTCTGAGGTGCTGAATGGATCCTGAAGCAGCGATTGTGCCCACTAACAATCTTTTTTTTTCCCCCATCCACCTTGTTTTCCCAGGCTGACTTGACAGGGATCAAATGGAAGAGGTTCGTGTGGCAGGGTCCCACCTCCGCGCCCATCCTCTTCCCGGTGACGGAGGAGGACCCCATCCTATGCAGCTTCAGTCGCTGCCTGAAGGCCGACGTGCTGAGCGTGTGGCGGCGCAGCCAGCGGCAGGGCCGGAGGGAGCTCTGGCTCTTCTGGTGGGGGGACGACCCCAACTTCGCTGATCTCATCCACCACGATCTGGCAGGTAGGTGACCTTTGGCACACACATAAGGGCTTGTCATTTGTGAGAGAGAAAAGGATGTCGTATTTAGCTGTGTAGGTACATTATATTTATGCTGCTCCTTCGCTTTGTGGAGGTCGGGGTCAGCTGTAGAACAACACCCCTGGTACTTGTAGACACTCAGTAATTGAGTTCATGGGAACGGAGCTGTTTAAGGAAGAGGTGGTTTTTATAGTTTAAGAGCAGTCAATATACATTCGAAGAGCAAAATAGCAGGACAGATTTTTGTGGTAAATTGAAGATTTGATAGTAAATTGAGGAAAATTGCGCTATTATTCTGTATGTCTCAGTCATTGCTCTTGTAAAATAGTGGTCTTTACTGAGCTTATTTATTTTAAATGCATGTTTATGAGACACACTCAAGGTTAAACCGCTTAAAGTTGGATGGCTATTTCAGTGCATCGTGGAGGGCTCACTGCTTTTGTAAAAAGAAACACTTGTACTTTGATCGGCCTGTTGAGATACATTATTGGCCGTACAAAAGGAAGTAATCCAGATTTCATTGCTTGATTGTCAGGTAGGCACAGGGGAGAGGCCCTGTAAGTGAGAGCCTCAGGGATACATTGTTATCCATGTAATCTGATAGGCTCTAATGCCCCTTACTCCCTTCTGACTGATAATCTAGCCAGTCACGCTGGCAGTGCCAACACCTGTCAGGCAACTCCCTCCCTCTGGAGACACCGGGCAACACTTTGGGTCATAACCATCCGTGTGTTTGTAAGAGGGTTAACATGGCCCAGCGCCCATTTACACATGGCATTGTGCGTTTACACACTGTGGTGTCAGTATTCATCTCTTGTGTCTTCAATAAGATTTGATGACTTTGGCCAGCTTCTGGAGCTTTTCCTTTGTTTTGGTTGTGAATTGTCGCAATGAGTGTAGAGGCTCTCAGCAGTTCCAGAAAGGAGGTTACATTCTCACCTGGTCCATCTTTTGCATGTTTTCAAAGAGACTCTTGCATTTAAAAACAGGGGAATATACCAACAGGTGTGCTGTTCGACTTCATATTTGTGGTATTCTGCAGCACAGTTTAAGGGTGTCACAGTGGCCGTTGTTGTTAAAGTGGAAATGCAATATGAATACGTTGACAGTTCTGTTTAATTTGTCCCTGAGCACCCCTCAAAAGAATATGAGCAACTGGACCCCTCTTTGTATATTTACACCTGTGCCTTCATGTGGGAAAGTGCGATCAGGAAGTGGTTTCAGACCGGTTTGTGTGTAACCCCCCCCGAGGGACTGCTGCCCCGCGGCAGATAGAACAGCTCTTGGGTTTTGAGTCTGAAGAAGTCAGACACGTAAACCCGAAGTCACGTGTCACTGAGGATGCATAAGAAAGGAAGAAGGTATGAGACACTGAGCTCCATCCTATCATAACTTGAATGAGAAGCTGAGCACGCAGGAGCAGCCATGCAGAAATGAAGCAAATGCATCTATCCCCCCCGCTCTCCTCTCTTTCCTCTTGAGTAAAAAGTAACATTAGCAGTGCGAGATGGAAAAAGCCATCTTTATGCATGCTCCCTGCCATGTAGATTGAACTATGGAGTCCAAGCCCAATGCAGCCCGTCTGTGACCCTCCTTCATTACTGGACATTGTGCCTGAAGTGGACTCAAAATGGGAGCTGAAGGCCACGATGGGCAGCTCATTCAAGCCTAACGGGTCCTGGTAATAACCTGAAGCGTTTGGCTGAGGCCCTCTAATGGAGTGTGCTACATTTCCAGTAGGAGGGGGTGGTATGGAGAATCTATATTTGGAAATTGTTGGAGTCACTGCTGTGTTCTTACTCTAGCTTTGGGGAGATTGAACATGATATATGCTGTGTTTCAGGAGATGGAAATGAGATAATTAAATATTGACTAAAAAATCTGCACCGTCTTTTACTTCCAGGTATTTTAGCACAAAAAGATGAATCATGTTTCACAGGATTCTTGGCAGCTCATGTTTTCAGTGTGGGATTCCTGAAAATTTTAATAAACCTCCTTGGTGCCACGCATGTATCACCTTCTGAAAGTGATGTTGACGAAGAGTGTCGCTGTCTCCGTCGGCGCATCGTGAGCTGCTGATGATCCTCCTCACTTTCCCCACTCAACATGTGTTACCGTGCTGCTGTGGGTATGCTTCCCAAAAGTGTGGCGTCATCAGTCATCCTGTGTTTCCCTGAAGTGACTACCCTTGCTTGTGGAAGATGTCGTTCTGGAGCCTGTGCTCTCTCTGTGGGCCTCAGTCAGTGAACTGAAGCAGAGCAGCCTCTCTGGCTGGATCTGCAGTAAGCCAGGGGGCTTCTTCCTTTTCCTCCTCCTCCTCCTCCTCCTCCTCTCCTCGTTCCAACCTCTGATCCACAGCTGCTGATCAGTCTGTTCAAAATGGAGCGTCGTGAGGCCTGTGAACACAGCAGACACGGTGATAGAGGAATGTCAGGACCTTTGTCCAGATGGCTTTGCCTGGATCTGTGAACCTGTGTGTTCCACTGGGGGAGTGGATGCTGCTGGACTGTCCTTCAGCCTGTTAGTGCTGTGGACTTCTCAGTCTTTTGTAAAGCCCAGGATTTCTGCCTCTTTTCACTTTGCTGCACTGAAATAGTAACGGTCAAATGTCTCTTGAAGGCTGATTAAATAGTCAAAAATGTCCATTCTGTGCACAAGAAATGAACATCACAAGATGTTTTCAGAGCGACACCTTCTTTTGTCGATCTCAGAATCTGGGGACTCTTCAGTATGTTTTGCACGACATTTGGAGAGAGCTTTGTAGTCACTGCTTTGTATTAGACTCATTCACCTCTCTCTCCTTCACAATCGGAACTGAAAATGTAGGATGCTGTGTGGATGATCAAAGGCATGACTGAAGCATGATTGGATCCTTTGTATACTGCTGGGAAAATGTGGTTCACAGTCTTAAAAATGTATACAAAGTAAAGATTTTTCATATATTCTTGAGCTTTGCGTGTGTCAAGCCATTTCCAGATACCGACTCGCAGTCCAAATGACAAACATTCGGACCACAGAGCCTTTCAGTTCTCGGGCAACACGCATGATGTAGTTCCCTTCAAAAGGTCTGAGGATTATCAAGGTTTTTATTGACATCCAGCTGCATCTTTTTGGATGCTCTCCCTGGTGCCCCACCTGTGGCTGATGAATGCCGGCAAGCGTTGGCTGGGGAGACCACGGCAGGATCTGTTCAACTTTTGCTCCGGACTTGGACTGTCCCAGCTGCAGTCAGACTTTAACCGCCGTGCACTTGCTGCCATTAGTTTGATGCCTTTGGTCCAAGCCTCTCGGGAATTTTCAAAAGCTTTCTTTCTTTTTGTGTTTCAGCCTCTTTTTAGTCGTTAGTGCAATGTTGGCGGTAAACATGAAAATCCGCTCTTGTCCTTTCATTTCAGCAGCTGAAATGGTGCTTGCTCATTCCCTACACCCCTTTCCACCCTCATTAGATTAGCAGCCTGTGAAAGTCTTTTAATTTTGAGCAAGTGCCATTTCTGTGTACCAGTGTGCCAGTAATCCCCTCTCTCTAGGGAGATGAGGGGAGAAGGAGTGAGCCAGAGAGATGGGAGTAGTGAAGGGCGGACAACTTAAGGGATCTTTTAACGTCAGGCTCTTAATCACCATTGAAGGAATGTGAGGGGAACAAACCACCAGGCCCCTTTTCTACACCGTTCTACGACCCGCCTTGCTCACACTAACACAACGAGAGAACCAATTCTAATCTTCCTCTGGCCATGCACAGAAATTATTCCTAACAAGCAAATGCCATTGCTGAATTAAAAGGCTTGCCTCCCCCATCGCCCCTCCCCGTGGTTGAGTATAGGCATGTATTGTTATGCAAATATGATGCTCTCTTCATCGTCCTTTCCCTTCAAAAGCTGGTGGAGTCTCCTGACCAGGGGCATCCAAAGCAAAAGATAAATGGCTGCCTTTTCCTTCCCTCGAAGACCTGCTGATCTTTTTCTGCATAGAAATTAGGAGTGGATGTGTCAGTCTGAGTGAAATTGCTCCTTGGCACATTTGTCCCGTGCAGCCTTGAAAGCACATTTTTCTCGTTGGTCCTTCACTTTGCTGCCCAATAATATCAATTTTGTTGGACTCATTAACTTCACTTGAGAGCTCAAACAAATCATATATAGGAGGGCTTTTTTTTCGTGAATGTGATTTGATGGATATTTTTGATCTCAGATTAGTTCAGTGTAAATTCACCTTCCTTCTCATTTTCTCTTTTGAGAAGCACAATCTATCGAAGGGCAAAGTAAAAAAAGGAGAGTTGGTCATTTGCTATCCAGAACAGGTTATCAGCGAGCCGTCGCCACTGTGGTCACTGGAGGCGTTCTCTCTATTCATTACAGGGTGCTGGGTCAGATCTCTTGTGAGCGGGAGCGACAAATGGTGGGGGAGGGGAGAGGATTGCCTTTAAAATGTCCATCTCCTCCATCAATCTGATGAACACTTTGTCTGTGCTCGACTCGGCGCAGAGGGAAGAAAAGCTCATTTTAGCTCCACCGTGAGCCTATTTTCACAGTAATTTTGTAGCTATTGTTATTGTTTTCAGCTGATACAGAGGGATTCTTGGAATTTTTTTTTTAGCACTGCCAAGTTCATAGATTTTTTTTTTTGTCTTGTTCCCATTCGACGACTTTCCTCTGAGCATTTGAATCAAGGCAGGAATAAAACAGCCCTGCTTTGCACCTCAGGGCAGAATCCCCACTTCCAAAGGGCATTTTTCAGTAGTGCATGAGGGGCGTGTTGGCACCAAGTTTTACTTTCTTGTAGGTCAGCCTATTTTTTCTTACCTCTGTGAAGCTCTCTCAACTTGAAAATTATTGAGCTGCCCACATATCTGGCAGAGACGCTCCGTTTGATGCTCCACCAGCAGAATACCGATGTTTGTTGTCGAAAAATGTCCACACAATTCAAATGTGAGTGTGTGTCTTTGAACTGGACTATTTTTTGTGCCTTAGAATTGTGTTATTTTTAGGACAATCTTAAAAGATTACATTTGCTCCTGATTATATTGGTAAACTAGAGAAGGATGTAATCGGATGATAAGACCGTCTAATTGACATTCTGAAGCTCTACACCTTTTGTGACACATGGTTGGATCAAAAAGAAACAGGTCTGTTTCTTCTTCTGTGAGTAATCCTGTGATAGTCCCGGTCTTATACTCACTGGAGGAAGCTTTCCCTGAGTTTAAAGTCCCAACTTTTAAAGGTGAAACTGTTGCAGATGAATCAAACAAAAGCTTACAGATTTGCAATTAGTTAAAGGCAAGGTACAACTCAGGAAGATCTACTCACAAGAGGATTCATTGTTCCTAAAGCACTTTAATGTACTTTTGTACTTAAAAAAAGCATCATTTTCTAATCTGACTTGCACTGCTGTGATCAGTCATACTAAATACAGAGAAATATGTTCAACTGTTTTGCCATTGTGAAGTGTTGCTCTGGTATCTGCTTTTATCCTGCATAAGGCTTGCTTGAGGGTTCCATGGCTTTTCTCTGTGACTTTTTTTAGGGGGTAAAAAGACATTTTTGGCTTTAACAGAGCTGTAATCTTGAAGAGGATGTCAGCCCGTGTGAATGCCTGACTCTACATTTTGAAGATTGTTACGACATATTTGCTTTCTTGGGCAGTGACAGAAGCGATGACACACAACAATGGCCGTGATACAGATTCAGTTCCACAATGATGTACGGCTCACTGTGAGCACTGTAGCTCGGTGGATGCCCCAGGCAAGGATTCAGAGAGGAGAAATGCCACTCACCCCTCAGATTTTCCAAATGTTATTTGACTTGGACAGCTTGTGAAAGTCAAGCTGGATCCTGAAATCTTCACACTTGAAGTGTAAGTAAGAACAAAGGCTGTCCATAAGCTCGAGAGAGAGAGAGATAGAGAAATGGACTCACAATACACAAGGAGGATAGGAGCGGGTTCCTATAGAAGGGATCGCTTATAACCAACCCTGGGAGTGCTTCGCTCCTAATGAAGCTTTGTTTGCCCCCGGCAGTGGATCTGTGAGGGTGTGAATGTGTACGTAAGATAATTAGATCCACTTGGTTAACCTCAGCTAAGGATTTGTGGTGTGCTCACTTTTGCTTCTTTGGATCTAAACCTGAGTGTGTAACACGGTGATTGATGAATAGATAAAGCCAGACCAGCTCTTAGGAGGGGAAAAAGTGGAGGAGGCCGATGGCTTTTGTGCTTAGGGATCAATTTTCCAGGGCTAATCTCCTGCCTGTGAACCACCCTCTACTCTCCTTTTTCCCCCCCCTCCTCCTGCTCCATCTCCCGCTCGCTCTTTCTGATGGATCTCCATTGGCTGGCACAGCGCAGGGACTCGGCCATGCATGCAGCTCTGGCCCATGGGTGCAGTCTCCCTCTCTTCTCTCTCTATATATCTCTCTTGCCCCACTCTGCTGAAGAAATATTCATTAATTAGTAATGGAGACTTTACAGAGCACCACTGGTTCCCTCTATCCTTGCAGATAAGGAGGCATAGGAGGAGGAAGTGGAGGAGAGGAGAAAACCTTCTGGCCAGACTTGGTAGAATCCCCCTGAGCACAGTTGATCACAAGGCATTAATCTTGCTGTTTAATGACTGAGTGCTGCTCTAATTGCTTGTACACAGATGAGCAACTGTGTGTGTGTGTGTGGGGGGGGGTACCTCTAAAAATTTTCCAAAGCTTTCAAAAAATTCATTAAGTTTATCTTCAGTTTCTAAGGCCTTTATGCTACGTGTGTTAAGTGGGGGCTGCTGCTGCTGCTTTGTGCTTTCTGGAAGAGGCGGACCCACGCTACATGTGTGTTTTCTTATTAGAGCTCTCAGAAAGGTCAGCTCATCTGTGTCTGCTTCACAGGAGCCAGGGACATGAAAGTGTCCAGACCATCAGCTGAGCCCATAAATCTTTGTCCAAATGAGGCCACTCATCCTTTCGCCCCCTCGCGCTGACCACCTCCCACGATGCCACACCACCCCCTCCTGCATGTGGGGGCCCACAGATCTGTTAGCACGCAGGCTCTGAAGCTATGCTAACTCCAGGTTTCATTGAATTATGGTTTCATTTCAAGATTGCAAGTTAAATATTGATGGATTCAGTGAAATGAGTCAATTAGAAGTTCAAATAGAGCTTCAAAGTAGAGTTCTGTGAAGGACTGATGGACATTCATTTCTTTCTTTATGTATACATGGAGTAAACATTCAAGTGACAAGCAACTGTGTAAACAGCGCCGTCATAATCCCTGAAATTATGGAGTAAACGCTTCT
>JAUESE010000008.1:1656313-1667935 GCA_032274725.1 Malacoctenus triangulatus
GAGACTCACCCTGCTTGCTCCTGTCTGCTCAGCTTGTCCATGTAGCTGCAGTAGATCACAAGCTACCTTCTATTGCGCTGTACGTTTAACTTTGCTTTAAAGATATAACGTTATCAGCAGTGGTCCTGTTACAAGTTCTTGCTGTTTATCAGTTCGACTTGACTACTGTCAGTGTCTGCGATATCTTACGAGCCAACTATTATTACTTTAGTTTCATCACTTTGTTTTTTTCAGTGCCAGATTTGTGTCTTTTGTTTAACATACAGGAGAAGTGCATACATTACATAACTTGTGCAGTGTAATGAACCCCGGTGCAACCTGTTTGATGGCTTAATTAGGGTGTAAGAAAAAGCAAGGCTTTCTTTTTCTATATTAAATGATGCTGCCACTGAGGTTTCATTTCGAGGCAACGCTGTGATTGCGGCGTGTGATGCTGTTAAGTTTGATGTCTTTACAAAAAGAGACATTTCCAATACAATAACAGTGAGACTGATCACTGCAACTTCGATTCAACTCACTCAGATTAAATACTTTTGTTGTACATACAAGTTAAAGTGAATCATCATAAATGCTACATTTATGATGTAGCTGTTGTTTTGTATTACACTAGATTACACCAGTGTATTATAGTGACCAAAGAGTTTGTAACAAGCATAATGACTTATGACCACTAATAACAGCTTTAGCCCAGAGTTTTAACTTAAATAGCAACAAAAGTAGTGTACATTAATGTCGCTCTGAAGCATGGTTGGTTCTCTTGAAGCTGCTCACCAGCCCTTTCTGCTGACAGACTGTAGATGGATGTCGCCTTCCTTTCCATCTTCCTTTCCTTGCCATTGTCTCCTATCATGGTTGCTGTTTTGTGGTCCAGCCACTGGATCAATACCTGGGGACCAAGGCCATCCAGTGTAGTAATGACATACTGGAAAGGCAGAGCAGAGAGGGACATTAACAAATGCTCGCTCACACACCCACCCAGCCGGTGCGCTCGCACAGCCATTATAACCCCTCTCCACATTCCAATGCATAATAGATACAGAGAAAGAGAATAGATGCATAGCAAGATGACAGGTTGTGTGCGCCTGTATGCGTGTCGCCAGTTGATATGCATATGCTTTCTGTGCTCATATGTATGCATTATGCATGTTAGTTTATGACGGTGTCTCCACTGGCTGATGGATGTCGGTCTGTTCTATAAGCAGACTGATGGCTTCTCCCAGCGACTCTCATATGTCTGTGAGGTCAAGTGTGTTTGCCAAGGAGTGGCCCTCTTTATAAGCCTCTGTTTACGGGCTCTGAGCTGCCGCTGCTGGCCAATAATTGGCGCCTGGAAAGGTCAAAGCGCTGTCGATCTGGATGGAGATGGCTGTGAGCGGACGGCGTATGCAAGAGGGTAAAAAAGAAAAGAAAAGGAAGGAAGGAAGGAAGGAAGGAAGGAAGCATGATCAAGATCAGATGATGGCACGAGCCGGGGAAGAGGAACAAAAGGATGAGACAAAAGACCGGAGAAAAAGTATAAAGATAATTCAATGATGGGATGAAGGCGAAGAAGTTAGAATGAGTCATAAAAGCTTGAAAAGGATTGAAAAGGAAAACAAACAAGCTGCTTGAAAGGATGATTACAAAATGGGATGAATGCACCTAAAAGAGAGCGGGTGTATAGATGTTGAAAATGTCCTTATACGGAACTATACAGAAGGAATATTGGAGTAAATAGTTTTTTCACGTATTGACTCTGTCACAACATATGAACTGTGTTTCTCTCTCCTTTCATCCGACCAGTCATCCTGAGTCCGTTTGGCCTAAACGGGACGCTGACCGGCCAGTCGTTCAAGATGTCAGACCCACCCACCAAGAAGCTGATAGAGGAGTGGAACCAGTTCTATCCCATCAGTCCCAGTGCCAAGGAGGGTGTGTCGGAGGACAAGACGGAAGACATGGACTGGGAGGATGATTCTCTGGCCTCTGTAGAGGTTCTCGTTGGTCAGTATTTCAGAGAGTCCTCTCTTTTAATCAAGTTTATCTTTGTCTAGTGTGACTCTGGTTTCAATGCATCTCTTATGTTTTTGTGTGTGTGTGTGTGTAGGTGGTGTGCGCATGGTGTATCCAGCCTGCCTGGTGCTGGTACCTCAGTCAGACATCCCTGTTGTGGCCCCTGTGGGGTCCTCACACTGCACTGCCGTCTACTCGGGTGGCCACCAAGTGCCTGCTTCTCAGCGAGAGCCCGCCATGTCTTTGGTGACCCTCACCCCCCCAACATCGCCTGAGGAGGCGCAGACAGGTAGTGGTGCAAACACAGGGTACATTTATTGGTGGTAGATCTTCAATGAAAGCTTTCTCCTGACACGGTCAGGTGAGTCTGGTATTTCTCTGTGTAATGGTGTGTTAAACTCGCTCTCTCTGTCCCCAGTGGACTCTCACTCGGCCCAGAAGTGGGTAAAGATGCCTTCATCATCTGATGCGTTCAGCGTGGACAGAACAAGTCACCATGGTGGAAAGATTCCACGCCGGCTTGCCAGTCAGGTGGTGGAGCGTGTCTGGCAAGAGTGCAATATCAACCGAGCTCAGAACAAGTGAGTGTGTGACTGTGTCCTCAGACTTTCAGCAGCTGATGAAGACCACCACAGATGCAATGAAATATGTTGTTGTGTTAAGGCTGGACAAGAAGACAATATCTGTCACAAGACACTGTTAATTACATGAGCTGATTGGCGGTGTTTGATCTTTTATGTGATACATAAAAGAGATCCTCATAATACAGAAGTGAACCTGTCTTCTCGCTTGTTTTCCACTTATAAATCAACCATAAGCTCAGACAAACTATTCTCCAGAACTTTGATCTCTTTAATGGTGCTCTATGTCACACTGACATCGAACAGGAAAGGAAAGGCTCTGTTTTGTTAGGATTCTCAGACGGTTTCAGGCTAAAGCAATACTTCTTGAGCTAAGTTAAACCAGATCCAGATACTGTGTTGTGTTGTGGTGTTTTTGTGTTTTTTTAAAAAAACGTAGCCATTCTTTGAACATACTCTTTCAGTGTTGTTTGATTTTGTTCAGTTTATTTTTTCTTTTTCTGCGAGAATGCCTTCTTTGATTTGTTGTCTGGCCCCACAACAGTCTCTCCTTTGTATATTCAGACAGAAGATTTATCAGTAATACACTCCTTTCATGTCTTTGGAGTTGGCTTCTTATTGTATTTAAGCTATACAAGAATAAACTCAAAGGGCTGTATCATTCAGAATTAATTAATCTTAGAATTAGCTTGCAGTTTCGTGCCTTGGTCGTTTGTGTTATCCAGCATCAGTGAATCTGACACATTGGGAGCACCCCAGTATCAGAGGCCCCTTGACCAAGCACAGAATGTCGACTCCAGTTAGCTGCTGGCTTGTCAGACAAAGCCTCATCGCTCCAAGGAGGGTGATGAAATCAGCCTCAGTACAAAGCCTTAGCTGATTGTTACTGTATACTAAGAGAAAATGAAACCAGGCGGCGCATTGTTTAGTATCTTTGTCATCATTTTGGAGTTTGCCTTTCAGAAACAGTATACATATATATAGGGATGATGTCTCGCTTTGATTTGAGATGCAGCATGGTGGTGTTGTGGATATGCCCAGACTGTCGGTTTGTTGTTACAAGTGCTTTGTGTTGTTGTTCTTCCTCCCCAGGCGGAAGTTTTCAGCTGCCACCAACGGTACCTGTGAGGAGGAACTACACGACAAAGTGGGAGCCTGGGATTTTGTGGAACATTCGCAGAGGTCGTACTGCAGCTGTTCGAGGTCAGTCTCTTTGTGTGGTGATGTACACTACATGCAGGTATAGCATACACACACACACGTGCTCTCAAAGACATTTCAAAGAGGTTGCACAGAGTCCTCGGGGCTTTGAACACTGGCACAAAGGGCCAGAATCAGCAAAATATCTGCAAGTTATACTCACGTCTAGACTTTGACAAGCATATTATTCTTCATATTTTCCAATTTATCACCATTTTGTGCAAGTGACAGCTGTGGCGGGGCCAAAACCTCCGCTGGGTTGTGTGTTTCTGTAAGTCGAAGGTTTTTTTTTAAAACTCCTGCTCTGATGGGTATCATTCCAGGAGGAAAGAATAGTTTGACCCCTGATGGAGCTCCTTAGGTGGACTGTGACGGCGAAAGGAGTGTGTGTGTTACACACTTTTAATGTTGACAGATGAGCTTGAAATATGTCGAATGAATTCAGGTGTGGTTTTCTTTTTTAAATGTCGCTGTTTTATCTGCAAGGACAGTCACTGCTGAGGGTACTGCATAGAAGGTCTACAGCCAACCTGAGCCTCCTCTCAGTTCGAGCACCAAACTTATGAATACATTACCACAGGCACGGCAAGCAAGTATATAATTTAGCATATAATGATTTGACACTTTAATGTTAATTATATTGTGTCTGTTCGTTGAGTGTGTTTACACCTGCACACCTGTTTATCTTTGAAGAGAGGATTCGAGTATAATGTCTTTTTTTTGTGTACTACATTTTCTTTAATGAGAGTCCTTGGGGACTTTTCTAAAACGAAGTACTGCATGGTGGATCTCTGCATGCAGCTTCTCTGCCTCTGATCTGCTGCAGCAGCAGTGGAAGTCAGGGGCACATGGGCACTCGGGCCAGTGCAGTGCAGACTTCACATCTGGATCAGTGAGTTTTCACCTCTGTCCCAAATGTTGTCCTTAGAAAAGCAAACGAAACCAATGGACTGACAGAATATTTGGATTCATGGTTAATGATGTAGCACAAGTTAAAGCTGACTGCTGTGTGTGTTTGATAGACCCGGTACACATAAGTTTGTGCACACTTGTTCAGGCGAATCTTCTGCACAGAGCTTTTGTTTTCCTCTTGTCGCACCTAAAGCGAGGAAAGCCGACGTGGAGCCCAGGCGAGAGCAGAGGAGATGTGGCCAGTTAGCTGGAGCGTGTTAATTTGCTGGAAGCCACCCAGCACTTTGGCAACACAGAGACGGGCTGCATTGCATTGCCACTTTTACTGGCCATTAGCTTTGTTTTGTAGATGGAACCGTTCTGTGTCTGTGGACAGTGTGATCTAATCATTAGGGGACACAAGGGGTCTGGTGGTCAAAGTGGCTCAGCTTCTTCAAGGCTTCTACTCTGTAGAGGTTTTATTGAGATTTGTTTGTGAAATAAAGCGAGGGAGGATGGTTTGGGAAGTTAAGGAGTTGACTTTGATGCTACCCCACATGTGTAACATAAACACAAACATAAATCCATCAATTACTCTTGTATTTACTAATTTTGTTGGATCAGAACTATTTCTTCATTTTTAATTCATCATCTATTTTGATTACGTGGGAAAAGTGTATTATTTGGGATTTTTGAGTATTCATTCTCTTTAGCTTGACTGTGAGGGGAAAAAAAGGAAATTTAGTATGCAGTATGTTTTTCTTAATGAGATCTCGCAGCTTCTTTACCACTGTCGACAATTTGTAAAATGTTTCCTTTCTGATTTGTGATGATTAAGAGAGGCTGTCTTTATGCAGGTAAGAGTGATTGAGTTAATTGTTGTTTTCTCTGAGAAGCAGATGCCGAGGTTTAGAAAGAAGCCTTCACAGAAGCTGTTCAACATCTCTGTGAATTGTGAAAATGGAAAATCCTCACTGGGCATCTTTGTGGTGTGATGGATCATCTCTGTCTCTGCTGCCGTTCTGCTCCGTGTCTCACAGTCTCATCATGTTTGTCTTCTCTCCCGCAGATACAAATCAGTGAAGCAGCGAGCAGGCAGCACCCCGGGCCAGACTCAGTCAGCGGGCCAACCCTCCCAGCCTCCCACCAAGCACAAAACCGGAGGAGAGAAGCCGGAGAAAGGCGACAAGCAGCAGAAAAGACCCCAGACGCCCTTCCATCATCGCAACTTGACCTGCGACGAAACAGCCATGGAGACGGAGACGACGGCGGGCCAAAGGCTGGCCATGAGGGGTCAGGATGGAAGCAGGTTTCCCAGCATTCGCTCTGCAGATGTGTCCACCATGCAGAAAGCCCCCCAGCTTCACAGCGGAGGGATCAACAGTGGGCCATCAGAACAGGCCAACTCCCCCCAGCCCCCGCCACTTAGCCCCCACCCCTGTGAACGTGGCGAGGAGCCGGGGGAGGGCATGAAGAACCCTTCAACACCCAACAGTCAACACTTTTACCAGCCTCCCCCTGAGCCCTGCCTCGGGGTGAAGGGCGGCGGCGGCGGCGAAGAGCCAGGAGGGTCGGAGAACCTGAATCAGCACTTCCACACCCATCACCCCCACCCCGGAGCCTCGGCCTTCTCTGAGCCTCCTGAGCCCACCGTGTACGTGGGCGCCGCGATCAACCTGGAGGACGACAGTTCTCACACGCCCTGGAGGTTGTTCAACCTGCCCCGCAGGAAAGAGGCCGAGCTGCCCACGCCACTGCTGCCAGGGGACAAGCTGAGGGACGAGGCGTCCGCGTCACAGGACAACCTGGTGTCAGTCACAGAGTGAGTGACACCTGCCAATTCACATCTCCGCACATTATTCAGACTCGTACACCTACAGAGCGATACGGGCTCCACTCATTCATAGGTGAATACAAAGCGAAGCCTTCGGGTCGTCCAACCTGCCTCACGTGTTTTACAGCACCCCGCGGCGGCTTTGAAGTGCTTTTACAGCGCAGAAAAAAATAGTTTTGAGAGACTAATGATGCAAAAATCACCTTTTCCTTTTTTCTCCCTTTACTCTCCCACCGTCTCTGTGTTCGCATAGCGCTTAGTTGCTCACAGCATGTTAATCTCTTGCTATGTGCCCTTTTGACATCATACATCACCAATGTGCAGGGCCAGCACTACTCATTGACACACACACACATGCACACACTCAACACAGCAGAGAGAGGAAGAGTAATGATAGGGTTAGATAAAGATGAACCTCTGCTATTGTTATAGAGTTGAGGTTCGTAGACGTACGGTCTGTTGGCTATCAGTTTGCCAGGCAAGTAAAAAGGCTCCGAAGAATAACAGGTGGACAGAGCCAGGGGAGCATTGCCCATTTCGAAGGCAGACGGGGTGTCCTGCAGGGATGTGGGGTGGCCATAGTGGGAATTATCGGCAGGGTTATGCAATCCCAAGGGACCGGCCCTATTCTAGTGAGCTGTAATCCTCCCAGCCGCGGCTCTGAATGGTGGCTAATCTCCGGCCCAGGCCACTGCACACCATCACCTTGTATCAGAGCTGGACAGGCATGACAAGAGGGCAGAAGTACAGAGAAATGTCAGAGCCAGGAAAAGGGGAGGGGACAACACACGAGTTAGGTCGGTCCCCCCTCCTCTGCAAAGTGTTTTTAGTTTATGTCTTTTCTTTTGTAATCTGCAGGGAGACCAAAATCATTGGTGCACAGGTTTTGATGAGGGAAGCCACAGCAACAGGTCAAAGTTGTCTCTGCGCAGTAGAGTGCGAACTGTTTGAGCCCAAATCACCATGTGTCCCTAAATCCAGGTCAAATGTTATTGTTTGACAACAAAAGTGATGCATTAGATCGGCTGTGCGACAGCTGTCTTGACTGTTTGCTGCAGGTAGCAGCGTCGAAAGATGATGGAGTGAAACAGAGCAGCTTATGCAGAAGCTGCTGTGGTTGAAATGCTAAACTGTATTTGTGCACACATTTTGAGGTGTTATTGCAGTTTCGCTTTAAGGTAACTCCTGGAGGTACTTGGGAGAAAACTATTTTTTGTGCTATTCTATCTGCAAAGAATAGTAAAAGTCTGTGTTTTTCTAAATATCCTGCATTGCCTGAGTCCTCACTGCTTGCTGCTTCCCATTTTCTCAGGGTGATGTCCACGTCCAAATGGCCATTGAAGGTGTCAGAGGAGCGCGTTCAGATGTATCGAGCCAGGAGGAACCAGTACCTATCTGCAGCCGTAACTGATGGCGACCACGAGCCCGAGGTGGACCCCTACGCCTTTGAGGAAGGAGATGTCAAGTTCACATTCTCCAACAAGAAGGATAAGGCAGGCGGGGAGCGCGAGCCGGGCAAAAAACATAAGGTGAGGCGAGCGAGAGCGGAGGAGTGAGGAATGTTTCTTGTTAGCAGAGTATCACTGGCGCGAGCCTCGCTGTATTGGTTGTTGGAATGGATGTATTACGGCTGGCTTTCTGTGAAAATGGCCTCTTTTTGCTTATTGTTACTCAGGATTGGAGCATCTAACAGGAGCCAGGTACAATAGATGGCCATGGTACAACTGTTATATTTTGTCCCATATGTGCGTTATCAACTAAAAGCCAGATGAATTGAAAACAAGGTTTTTCCAACATGTTTCCATAACAACAAACTGCAGTACCTCTTTATATTAGCAAGCTTTTTTTTTGACCGTCAGACAATAAACTACAGATTCCACATCAGCTCCTCAAACTGGTTTATGTAATATACAAAACATACTTATACCTGAAGTTACTTATCGACTTGAAAATTTAGGGGTTTCAGAGTGAATGTGAAAGACGGCTAAAGGACGATCTCCAGTGTTTGCTTTTTTTTGTCCTGAGCATTACATGGACAGTGATTTTGGAATCTCAAATCAGTAATAGAAGCTGTAGCTCTTTTTAATGGTAGAAGAGTTCAGTCGTTCTGTGGTTTCCTGCCTCCACTCGCACGGCTCTTCTGTTTAACCCGACTACCTGCAATCCCTTCATCCTGACGACTTGACCTGGAAACGTTGAACTGCACTCCAGAAGCCTAGAAATGAGCTCCGCTCTGTGCCTCTCGGCTGCTTTCAATCCCTCTCGCGGCCGCGGACGGTTGGATTTATTATAAAAGTGGTCGTGACAGTTTGAAAAATGTGCAGCGGCGTGAAGCCTTTTTAAAGGCCGTATAGAGTGTAACCACTTCATCCACGCTTTCTTCACTAGTTGCCTGGGGTAAAAGGAAGGGGGGTGGGGGTGGGGCAGGAGGGCTGATTTTAAAGATCCGCGAGAAGGCGAGGTAGAAAATAGGACATCAGCATCCTCAGTAACGCTGCACTAAAAATACCAATGTAACCACTTTCTACATACATCCGCTTTTACTCCCCAAGTCTGACTGAGCAGGAAGCCATTCCTGAATCACCATTGTTGTCTGCGCCCAAAGAAACACCCGATGGTTTGCCTCTCCAATTTCCTCTTGAGTTATGTTTTTCTGACTTCATCGGCCCTCTTCTTCCTTCCCCCCTCCCTGGATTCTCCTGCCCTGCTTCAGCCGCCTCTGGCTCCAGCTCCAAACAACAGCCACCTGTTTGCTGGTTTGTTGGCCCCGTCTCTGAAAGGGAGATTTAGTATGTGTGTTGGTGGGTCCGGGTGTGCATGTTAGCTTCAGGCTCTACAGTGCCAGAAACCTGGCTCACTGAACCATTAGGGTAAAAGATATTTTTGCTCTCCTGTGTCCAGAGAAGACCCCACTGCCCGGGCCTGATCTGTGCCAGAGCGCTAGGGTGAAGGCAGCTCTCAATGGAGTAAGAAGTCCCCAAAGAGCAGTCTGTGCAATGGAGCTCTTCCACCATCTGTCTGCTTTATGTGCCGTGTGGAAATCCATCACATGCCAGCACTGTGCGCGCGTGTGTGTGCGTGCACAGATGTGGATTCCCTTTCTTTGTGGGACTTTTTCCTTGAACGAATCTGTTGTGTTGGGGCTTTATCAGTGTCAAACTTTAAAAGTTGTAGCCTCTCTGTACTTAACCTCCTACCTGGCTCGTGTTTTATCAGAACCTGGAGCACCGGTCTCCTTATGATGGATGAATTAATTCTTTGCACTCGAGAGATATTGACTATGCCACTGGCCATGTGACACGCGCTATAATGGGCCATCATTTGATCACTGCAGAGATGCGGTGCGCCCCTGTCAGTGCCTGCTGAGCGCCAGACACCGGCAAGGGATAGATGAGGGGCAAATGTAAGATGGAGGAGGTGATGGGAGGCTCTCGTGCCTGCAGCCTTGGAGTCAAACAAGCTTTTGCAATATGTAAAGACTCGGCACATACACAGTTTCCTCACCCAAGGCCAGGTTATTGACATGGGGTTAAAGCATCATTGCCACCTATAGATTGTGGCCTTGGCGTGGATGTTGTGCACTGCCGTGGATTGGGCCTTTAAGGGAGACAGATTAAAGCCTGCGTTACTCGGAGAAAAGCCCTGGAGCATAATGAAATCAATGGCTGGGACATAACATTGCTGTTCTCCTGCTAAGGCTGCTCAGCACACAGTGTGCACACAAGCAGCCATGAGAGCACACACTCAGACAGAGGGCCGGCCCTCCCAGTTATTGATGTCTGGGTGGGAGCCTAAGAGGCCATTCCTTGGATCACAATTTCACTCTGGTCTATGCTGGAAGTCTCATTTGCTACAGAACAGACAGGCAGTCCCTTATCCTGCTTCTGTTTCTGACCCATTTTCTCTTTTCTCTGTCATCATTATAATTCTCTTATAATTTCATCATATTGATTAAAAATAGGCACATCTTTTTTTAATTTACTCTCGTTGCTGTCATCAAATTATCAAATTTATTTTTGTCTTCATCACAGTTTTGTACTCGGAAGATCTTACACGCAAATAATTGATGAAACTAATGAAGCAAAAACTGCACAATCAAGTGTGTCCACCAAACTTCACTCAACAATTTGTCCCTCTTTTCTTTTTGCACACAGGGTGAAGATGGAGGAGCGGGTCAGTCTGATGGTAAGAAGCCAGCCCACACAAATGCATCTAGGTTCACCTGTGCTCTCATAGGACCCGCACACTGGCACCAAGGAAGCCTCTTCATTTTCCTTTTGACGAACTGTCGAACTGAAAACTTGCCAGTTTCACTTTCGTTTAAGGTTTTCCAATTTGTCAGAAGGAACTGCTCTCAGTCTCTAAACAGGCAACACTCATTCTCAATTATTTTTTTTTAATTTAAATCTCACTTAGAAGATCTGTCTTGCCGCAAGCATTTTGATAATTGAATTTAGATGAAAATCAACCTCAAGGATAGGTTGAAAAGAGAAGTGAATTGAGGCCACCCGGGGCAGTTGGAGTAAACAATCATGACTCAAAGCGAGAGGATTTCCTTCATTAAGTCCTCAAGCTGCCCAAATCCACTTGTAGACATCAAGAGATACAACTCAGAAACATTTAGCTTCGTATGTGTGCCGGGGTGTTTATCAGTGTTTTGTGGACCGAACTGTAACTTTGCACACATATTATAGGGACTTCTTTTCACTGTGCAGAGGTAGAAATTCCTCCTAAAGCAAATTTTATGAAAATGTTAAAGTTCTAAGAAGGGTTAATTCAATGTCACCTGAAAGCGAGCGATGTGTAACCTTTCTTCTTGTTTTAATTTCTTCTTTAGATGCCACGTACACTTTGACTATGAGTGAGCCCGAAGTATAATGCAGTTCTAACCTGTGCGTCTCCGTTTGTGTACAGATGCTCAGCGTGCGGCTGCTCACAACCGCATGGCCTCCACCAGCCTGATCTACGAGACAGACCTGGTGGTGTCCATCAACGACCTGGACAACCTTTTCAACTCAGACGAGGATGATCTGGCGGTTAGTAGAGACCTCAGTTCACACTGCAGTGGATATCTCATTACAGAGCGTGTTATGTGTGAGCGAGTGTGTGTGTGTGTGTGTGTGT
>JAUESE010000008.1:1847122-1866435 GCA_032274725.1 Malacoctenus triangulatus
ACACACACACACACACACACACACACACACACACACACACACACACACACACACACACACACACACACACACGCTGGCTCACAATAACACTCGCTCTCTGTAGAAAGGCAGGGTTTAAGGATGGATTTATTTTTGCCGGCTAATAGCAGGGTATCGGCTGTATGGTACAAGCAGTGAGTGGAAGCCGCCCGTGGGCTATCCACACAGGCCTTATCACTCAGCAAGCAGACCCCATGATAAGGTATTATGGTTTTCACAATAGTCCGCTCTGTTTTCTCCTGTTTGTGCAGTTTCCCTGTAGTGCATGTTATAATAACCCAAGGCTGCCAATTACATAGAGCCAGTGTGTCAGTGATGTTTAAGCCTCTGTCGTTGTATCTGTTGGGTGTGCGAGCGTGGTGGTTATTTACTGTCTGAGTGGCAGTGAGTGATTCGTGGTGGACTGAAAAGGTTGGTTTGCATTATTTCTCTCAGAAGACGCCAGTGAATGCAAAGCAGTACAGAACCTTCCTTCAGCAACTCATCAATAAATCTTTGATTCTCAGGTGAAAATATACATTGACAACTTTACATAGAAGTGGATGGTTTAGGTTAGACTAAATTCACTCCACTTGTACCATCTTCCTCCATCTGCTGCTGATGCTAAAGCTGCATCAAGGTTGTAAATCTACTGCAGTTTACGGAACCAAAGAGCTCACATGGAGTCGGCTGTAGTTGAGAGGGAGGATTGGGCTTCAGAGGTCCAAATAAAACAAAACGCATTAAAGTCAGGGTCACTCACCAGTTAGAAAAGGATATTGCTGAAATGACATGTTTTTGTAGTCATTTGCTTTATTGAGTTACTTTTTTTTTCTAATTTTAGGTCAGCACCTCCAACATTTCTCTGATTCGTCTTATTCTATTTAAAGACGACCTTCAAGGCACCGTAATGCCTCTACTCAGTGTTGAAACGTAAAAAACACAAAAGAATGAGAGCACAAGTTCCAAATGTGGGGCCAAATCCCAGTTTATTTTCAGGTTTGCTCCGGGGCCAAATAAAATGGGCAAGGGGCCACATTTGGGAACCATTGTTATCAGGTTCAAGGTGAAACTGTATACTGAACACATTTACCATCATGATCATGTGCAATTGTACACTTTGGTCAATGTAGGATTGTCACAAAATATTTGCATTGTTCTTAGTGTCTGTCCATTCGTTTTGTTGGCCTCTGTCTGTGTCACCTCCTGTATGCATTATGTCGTCCTGCTTAGCTCCCAAGCTTTTCTGCTAAGATGAAGCAATCGGCTGTCTGTACGACACGCTGCTGCAGCTGAAGATTGGTTGACAGAAATTTGCTGCCACTGTTGCTGTTGTCATGTGAGGCAGGAGGAGAGCTGGCTTTGTCACCGATGTCTTTTACATACTGTCGCTTCTCTCCTGCTTGGCAATGCAAATACATTCCCAAGACTTTTGACAACAGAAGAGGGAACAGTGTCTTGTTTATTTGAAGATAATTATCCATGAATGGCTTTTTGGTTGTTAGGAAGCAGGTGGTTCTGTTAAGCTTTCCAACTCAGTGTCGCTCTGGGTATCCTGCTAATGACTCAGATGTTAGTCAGCATTAAGTTGATGAGAACACCACTTTTGGGTTTAATGTTTTGTGATTATAGAACTACGTTACTCAAACACAGATTGTTTTTCTTGATGTCTTCCATGTTATTTCTATTATGTTAAAAAAACAAACCTTTCTTCAAATGAGAAGGACTGTGATGGGTTGAGCCTACATAGATATTCTGGCCATGTCCACCTTTTAAATATGCAAGACTAAGTGCTGAGCGGCGCTGAGCAGTAGCAGCTCCACCTGCCTCTGCAGTGATCACTTTACACTGGGTCATTTTTGAGCACAGGGGACAGGACCTGATAAATTACCAGCTGTCACTTCTGAGTATGACTGAACCAACCTTCCAGCATTGTGCTGAGTTTTGGCACAGTTTTCAGCAACATGTGCTCACAGTCGGCTGTGTGAATGGTGATTTGCTTTTGTTTGGGAGCTCATGTAGTTTGAGACGTTATTTTGAAGTTGTTGTTGACAATTATTGCTCAGCATATTTATATTACATGGCCTGAGTGCTGAATAACAAGCTTGTGCATCTTGACAGATTCAGGACTGAGATTTGTAACTGCATTGTATAGACTCTGAACTGTTAATCCAGGCTTGACTTTATAATCCTGTCTGACCTGTAAGGGCCTAATGTAATGTGCTTTAAGTTGCAGTGTGCTCAAACCCAAACTCTTCTTCCTGCTTTGCTCCCATTTCTGAGCTCTTGATTCTTGTCTGTTCATAATTCACATCACATCAGTCAAATTTATGGATCTTTGCAGCACAGACAGCCTTAAAAGCTGCACATTTACAGTTAACGAACTGTGTGTTACACATTTGACATCTTTAATAAAAATGTGTGCTTAATCTGCGTCCATGTAACCTCATGTTCCCTGCTGAGTGGAAAGTGTATGGTTGTGTGCCCTGGAGGCACTTGACATTAGATAAGGCAGCTGGCACAGCTCCACATGCAGTGAAAGTGATTTACTGCTGCCTCTGCAGCCGGTAGAAAATTCAGCATGGAGCACATACAGAGTACAGTGTGTGCATAAATGCCCCGTCGCTCATCACATCTCCTGTGGTTTGCACATTGAATAGACTACAATGTTACAGTGGATTGCTTCTCTCTGTGGTGGTCTATTCTCAGTGCTTCATAAATGGGCTTGGAACAGCAGTCCTGGGAAGAAGGCGCTCGGGGTGGAGATTGGTGTTTGTTGGTGGTTCCTGTACGTTGCTGCTCCTCAGTGTCTGCGGCGCCATCGTCATCCCGACTCCCCAGCAGGACTCGGGCCTCTGCGCAACACCAGAGACTCCCGCTTGTGTCTCTGAGACTGTCGCCCTGACTGCCACTCAGCCGTCCCTCTTGCTCCTCCTCCTCCTCTTCCTCCTCGGAGCTGCCGTTCCCCACAAGGACTCCTGTGAAATGAAGCATTGATTGCCCCTGTGCAGATGGAGCGTACAATATAATGATATTGCCCTGCTCTCCCTCCACACTCTTCTCAAAGGTTAGGCAAACCAAAACAGGCAATTCTGCTGATATTGGGTTTTAAGATTACTTCTGAAAATAACATTTAGTCACTTCGATTACAAACTCTGGCCTCGATCCAAACTTGTTTTCCCGAGCCCGCCACCACACCGTGTTCGTTAAGGAGCGAGTCAGCACGAATCACTGGAACTGAGACATCACAAAGTAAGATAAAACCGCTGTTATGAATATCCAAACCAGAGGAAGATCATAATGATGTCCTTAAAAGATATGCTGTCCTAAATTCTGTTTTTTTTTAAATGGAAAAGAATTTATTAATGCATGCATTTGATTAACAAGTTGGGTTTGTTTTATATTTAGACGCTTTGTCAAATACACAATATTTCTTCAACAACCAAGATGTTTTATGACTTTGGTCATTTAAATTTTTTTTACAATCAACCATAACATTTGTTCTTTGTAATTAATTAGTGAATATATCTTCTTCTCGAGAATCACTAAACAAAACAAAAAATAAAGCAGAGCTTAGTGTTCTCACTTCGGCTGGACAAAAGTCCGAGTGTGCATGGACACATCAAACACAGCAACAGACAGCAGATGTAAATGTGTGTTTGGTTAGAAAGATAATCTAGTGTCACCTGTTAATCAAACAAGTCAATTTGCAAAACACAGGAGGAACATACGAACTCCACACACAGGCCGTGACCTTAAACTCCTGATAATATACAACAATGTTCCCTGCTTCCCCCTCAGCCACCACAACAGCAGCACTAACAGGATCAAAGGTTACTCTAGTTCTGTGATGAATAACTCCCTAATAAATGACTGTTTTGTCCCTAATTACATTTGCCTGTGCTTTGCTGGCTGCCATTGCAGTGACCCTCACCTGTTGGCCCTGGTTAACTGGCCCATTTTAACGGTGCCACTCAAGGTCAGATTTGCTCCCCGGCAGCAGGGGAATGTTGCCTGAGGAACTGTGGATACCATTGTCCGGCTTCGGACTGGGGCCAAGCTGTGTGCGAGCGTTCTGGCTCTTGGCAGGTGGACTGAAACCGACATTTGAGAGACTGTGTGGAGATGAACTGGAAGAAAGAAAAAAAACAATCCAAGGCTCACCGATCCAACTCCACTTGGCCGTCCTGATTCAGGTCTGCTCTGCTCTATTTGTTCCATTACTGATTAGAAATCTCCTGCTGCTGATAAATTATTGAACATCTCTGGTTTAACCTCAGGCAACCATTGACAGACATTCAACCTTTTGAAGCTTTGTGAAATGGAAACGGCCTGTTTACCATTATTCTTGCATCATCAACTGCAGTGCAGGAGGGGCTGCATGAAGCATGCTGATGGAAATGAAGAACTCATTATCACAATTAATGGGACATTGTTAGTTTTTTTAGCATGTAATGAAGTGTGAACAGTTGTCATTTGTTGTTGCCATGAATCAGTGTGTGACTGGTGGATAGTATCATTCAGGAGACGATAATGATCCTAATTATTGTATTCACACTAAATAGTTGTTACAGTTGTATTTGCTCTTCCATTCATCAGCTGTGCCAACAGTTTGCTGTGGCACTCTGATGAATGGGTCGACCGCTCACTCTGAGGGCTCTGCTGAGAGGAAATACACAGACATGTCGCTGCACACCGGGAGGTTGCACAGATACTTATACACACCTGGACTCAGATGGAGTTTGCTGCATTCCAAGTAAACACTTCAGATGTGTCTGTGAGCTTACAAGAAAATAAAGGTGCTGCATGCTCATGTTGTCGTTTACGTTTACTTCTATCAGCTCAGCAGGATATAGAAAGTATTTTTGCAGTTACTTAAATCTTGGTTATGTCAGCTCACCAACAACAGAGTGGTGGTTGTTTGTTTCGCTCTGCTCTGGTTTAGGTATGTTAATATACGAGCTGCTAGTTTGATTCTGTTTTTTTTGGACTCAGGTTGTTGTTTTGCCAAAACATTTTCTTAAAGACTTCAACTAAGTTGACTTAAACTCTGGAACTGTCTGTCACAAAAATAAATTTCTGTCACAAAAAATCTCAAACCAACCCTTCAATTTTATTTGAATAACATTAGTAAGTTGAACATCTTACAACTTTGTGAGGCTAAAATATCAACGTTGTTGTGGAATCAAACCAGCACCATGCAATGTGAAACTCTATATTACTTGGGACCATTTTACTTCTCTACCTCCACAAATGTAGGTGGCTGATGATTCATAAGTCCCATAGAAGGTGAAAATGAACTTCAATTGGGTAGTAAGTGATCTGATGATACTGGATATGCTCCATGTCAGTGGTTAACAAGCTTTTTGATATTACATTTGTATGTAATTTCACCTCAGAGTGAATCATAAGAACTGTACTTGCAGACACATTTATTATACTCATCACAGAGCTTTATTCCTAATATACCTTCATCCTTCACTTTGAGGTGTGTGTGTGTGTGTGTGTGTGTGTGTGTGTGTGTGTGTGTGTGTGTGTGTGTGTGTGTGTGTGTGTTATGAAAGGAAGAGCAGGTTCAGAGCAGTGCCACAGCAGTGTGGAAAACCGGCAGTAAAAGTCGACCGTGCGTGTCCGGAGGCTGTGTAGCAGGAGCGAGATGATTTGAAGCATTACATTGAAGTCTTATAACTGTGACCCTCAGGAGTCCCTGTTTGACTCCAGTAGTTATTGAGCAAGGTTTTGTCTTCCTGGCAAGCTTTTTGCTCCGACCATGTCATGCCATTGAATTGTGAGTGCAATAAGGTGCCGGTGTCATGTTGAGGTATTAGAGAAAGCCTTGAATGAACAGACCTGTAATCACTGTCTCGTTATTGTTTTTGGCTATCACTGCCAAATATGTCCTGATTTGTTTCACACATAATGGGAAAATATGAGTGAAATCAACCAATTATTGCCTTCAGGAGTTAGGTTTATTTCATGCAAAGTCCAGCTTGGAAATGTTTCAAGATGTGAAGATAGTTTCCTTTCTAAATACAGTATATTGAAATGTGCCAAAACAAAGCCAAATATAAATGAGGCTTTCTCGAATCCCTAAGTGAAGCACAGCTATCTGAAACATCACTGTTGTTCGCAGCCCTTTTTGAAGGAATGAGGACGAAAAGAACTCGATGAACAGCCGTGGGATTGTTGGATCAAATGTGCATGTTTGGCAATTAATATGCTGTTCATATTGTGTGTGCTTCACTCCCTCTGGTAAAGCACAACTTAACAAAAGGCTTTTTTTAGTCCCCTCTGTGCTTTTGTGTGTTCTCTAAAAGAAAAAGAAAACCTTGCCTCACAGCTAAAAGGCAGACGCCGTCTGAAACTGAACACCTTTTGTCTGGTTGGCAAGCTCGATAACTATCGGACTTTGTGAACTAGCAGGAAGTGAGCCTCCGTCACCTTCCTCTTTGTCTGAAACTTAAGCCTCTCGTCCTGCTGTCAGACTGAAGTTTACACATTTGCATGCTGATGAGGACTGAAGGAGTGAGCGAGGCTGGGGGTGATGCGTCGAGTGTGTGGATGTGTGCCGGGGGGATTGTAATTGGGTGCGAGTGTTGACCAGATTGAAAGCCCCTCTGAGCAATTAGTTCGGCACTGAGCGGTACGTGTTGACGGTCTCCATTAGCTGTGAAGAAATTCAGCGAATGAGCAAGATCAAAGCAGTTGCTTTTATTTCAAGCGACAGTCAATAATGAACCAAAGTGCACAGAGTGTATGTTAAGCTGAAACACTTACTGCTGCATCCTGTTGTTTCTTAAAGAGGAAAAGTTGGGTCTTGCTGGTTAAGCATCAAAGCACGTTGACGACTGCTTGGAAAACAAGCTGCCAGAAAATGAGTGAGTGCAGGTCTTGCTCCTGTGTTTTTTCAGATGTAACTGGAGAAGTATTTAAGGGTACTGTAACACTGCTGGTTGTACGGAGAGTGTCCATGTCTTTATATTCTGCAATTTGACATAATGTTTTCAGTGCTCATGTTAAAGGTCAGTGCATCACAGAGCAGAGGGATCAACCTGAACCAAGGAGGCTTCAGCTGGGCTGAAGATTCACATCAGTCAGACCAGTGTCAGTTAGAAAACACTTAGATTTTCTCTACATAAGGTCTGTGTTAAGTCCTCACCAAATCAGCAGTGGCAGACACACACACAGGTTTGTTCAAATGGCTCCATTTTACAGTGCCAGTAAGAAAAAATGTGCTCTTCACTGGCACTTCCCTAAGTTTCTAAAGCAAGTATGTCAAGTGTTATTTTTTTCTTTTTTTTACATAGGACTGACAATAATGAGTGCTACAGAGATGTCACTTAGCTTGGAGTGAAGAGCTGGTGAGAGATATGGGCAAAGTATTTTCATATTTGAAGAGTCACTGAGTGAGAACTCTTGAATGAATTTGTTCAGCTGAGCCCTGCGTGAGAGGCTGAGCTTAGAGAACTTGTCACTCCACATGCAGATCATGCAGAGATTTTAAAAGTGAGCTTTCATGCTTTTTTTCCCCCTCAGCTGGAGATATATTTACAGGACACATCGTCAGCTGTCTCCATGCACTGTCATCGACGAAACAAGTCCTTTCTGGCTCCTTGTTTGTGTCTGTCTCTTTGTGGCTACAAATTTGTCTGCATATTGTAATACTCTATATGTATGCAAACCCCTTTGGTTGATATTGTGTGAATGTCAAATCCAGTACAGCTGCTGCCTGCAAACCTGAGTTGTTGAGCGTGCTTTCTTGTCATTGCTTGCTCTTTCATCTCTGGGTGTCGAGGAGAGGAGAGAAGAGAAGAGCTGCTTTGCAAGGGAAATAGGGTTTTGGCAGACGGATCTGTAAAATATAATCAGAGACACCAGAGTTGGAACTAGTTAGCTTGCCTGCAGCCTGCCAGCCCACATTCTGTATGCAGCCACTGTCATAAATATTTGGTAAGAATTGCACAATATTGAAGAAAGCAATGCATTTACACTGCCACTCTTTCTGTCATTTATGCTGAAGTGTTAGATTAAAGCATGTATTTATGTAATGATCTCCCACGAAACGAGTGTTGCAGGAGACTGTGCAGAGCTTTGAAGGCCTGCTAGTTTATTAACGGGTGCACTGATTTCATGTTTAACTGAATCAGTATAAAGCAATAAGAAGGGAACTCGATACTCTGTGCCCAGAAATCCAGAGTGATCCTGTCTGTCCAAACAGGCTTTAAAGAGGTTTGAGCTGCTGGTTTCACTAGTCTATACCTTTTAAAGTCTCTGCTACAGAGTGCACGGACCAGGACGCATCTTCAGTTTCAGCTTCTTAGGTAAGCTAACACAAGTTCATGCAGGTTAATGCCTTCATACACCAAACCCCTTGAGACACCTCTGGGTGTAATGATGTACTAGATTGCTGGGGAGCCTTTATATTGAATTTACTTGATCGTTTGAAAGAAAGTGAAGCCCTGCAGTGTCTGCCTGCAATTGATCCGACACACACACTATTGTATGGCAGGATTTTGTGTGTGTGTGTTTAAATGAAAGATTCGACCATATATGAAATGTATAAATCCATCTAGAGACAACTATCTTTTTTCCAAACGTTTGGTCATCATCCCTGACCTGGGATTTATATTGCCTACAGAGTGGACGCTCCTGTCCCTTTGGTAGTGTTGCAGCGAATGAGGTGCTGTGAGGAGATTGCTGCTGTTGGAGAGGCTGCAGTTTGGACCAAATACTCCAAGAATAAACAACTGTGATTCTGGTTCCTCTCAGAAGATGAAAATAATCTTTGTTTACAAAGTAATAGTTTCTAAACAACCAGTGTAGTTGTTATGCCAAACATTTTGACACTGAGGATTTTAATTGCTTGTTGATTTTGTCTGTTTTTACCAACTAAAACTGTTTTGTGGGATATGTTGGAAAATACTCCCAAATGACAGTAAGTTGAGTTTATAGGGATTCTCTCACAGTAACAAACATTATTCCAAAACTCAGTTCTGTACAGATGAATAAACCATTTGTTTGATATTGTCACGTGCACAGGAATGCGTGTTACCTGTGGTAGTTGACTGTGAATGATTATTTTTCACTTCTATATTTTGTTCATGAGCAACTGAAGAAAAACTCCAAAATAATTATATGTATGGTTTCCATTGCTCCTTTTTCTCCTCTGCCACTTTAGATGAACAGTTTGTTGTATGATTCAGATGTTGTCTGTGTGTTTTACACATCAAACTGTTATTTCAGTCACTCTGCCTCTTATAGCCATCAAACTAGATCGAAAGCCTGAACACAAAACAGCGGTGTGAGAAGTGTGCTAATATGATGGAATGATCGGAGTAAGAGTGACATATCGTTGTACCTAATGTGTGTCTCAGAAACGCCTTCCTTCTTCCTGGCATAGCTGGAAGTGCTTAGAACTTTCTACACATTTCCTGGTCTATATTGACATGCTGCATCACACATTTGCTGCAAATTTCTTGGCTGCAGAGCCATGAAGCATTTTTACTGTTGCACAACATCCCAGAGGTGCTCTGCTGGACTGAGATCTGCTGACTGTAGAAGTCAACCATCTGCAGGAATTCCTTCTCACCACTACCAGACAGCTTTTTGTGAACCTTCTTTACAAATATGGCCGTTATGCTCTATTAGCACTGGGTGGACCTAATGATGTGGTCTATTGATGTATGCCACTATAGTATTCTCCTCCTATTGTGCTGATCTACCTGTCGCCATGGATTGATTTGCATTTATCTCTCAGTAGGAGCTGAGGGCTATCGTGTTGTCAACTGCCTGACTTGCACCTTGACTGACGGCAGCCATTCACGTCCATTTGTGTAATCAGATTGCTGAGAGACGCAGGCTGTGCGGCAAATGAATGTCTGAGTGATCTTTTCCTCTCGTCCCTAAATACATCTTTTAGCAACAGTAATTGATATTGATGCCTGCTGCAGGAAGTGCTCCTAAATCACCACCAGACCCGGGGTGTGGGTTTAGTAGTACCAAAATACTGTGAGTTATGTGTGAATAACTATCCGCCGTCTTTAATGATGTGGTGTTGCCTGGCGCTCCTGCTGGGGAGCCCTGACAGGCCTGATGGATGAAGTGGTCTTGATGTGCCCTCCTGCAATCACCTCGGTGTGCTTTCAGTCAATAGTCCATTAGAAATTCTGATCACTCCAGCAGTGGAGGAATGTTTCTTTTATTTGTTTCAGTTTGTTTGTATAATGACGCACGTGAATGTGTGTGTTTAGCTGACAATTTCACTCGTTACACAGTCTCATGTGGCACTGATGTGGTGTTGGTACATTAAAGTAATCATAGAATAAAGCTCCATCTTCCTGAGCTTTAGATGAGGAGAGCTTGGTATTATTCACTGTAGCTGAACTGGTTCAGCTGTCTCTACAGGTTTGTGTTTCTCAGTCGGCACTCACGCACGCACACAAGCACGAGCGCCTTCAGAATCGACTTGTTTCCACGTTGGCCCTTCAATAGCAGCATATTTTTGGAGCAGCACATCCTTCTCATCTGGCCAGAGCTGTCTTAGAATATTGTTTGTGTCGAATCTAATCATTTGTCTGTTTTTTCTGCTGATGTGTGGTCCTGTAAATTGGCCTCCGATAATGACAAGACTTGATTTGGTCTTTATGTATCGTTTTTTTTTTTTTTTAATTAAATGTTTCTAAAATCCCCCTGATGCTTTTGTTAAATTTTCCCTCTTCTGCATCTCATAATAATAAAAGTAGCGTTGTTCCAATTGAGGATGATCCCATTTTGTGGAGCTCCACCTGACTAACCACCTCATCATCAGTCATGTGAAACATTCAATATGGTTTATTGTGGCTTGTTGAGTTGCTCCAAAACAAAAGCAATGTTCTCACACTAATAGGCTGAGGTTAATTAAATCACCTCTTTGTCAGCCCTGAGGTGCTAATCTGCCCTTAATTGAGCGGATTGTAGTAAATCAGGGGAAACGTGCCCCCTGAGCTCTGAATTACACAATTCTTCCTAATGGTAGCTGTGTTCAGTTTGGTAATTTAACTCTCTGGTGCCCGCCAGGCATTAGTGTAAGGAGAGTCGGCAAACATGGTAAGATAGGAATGCATATTCACTGCACAGATGTATTTTGACAGCATGTGTCTGTCATTCATAAATGTATTTGAATTCTAATCAGGCTTCCTGTGGGTCCTACTTGTGCACAGTGGTTATGGACTATTTTGCCACTGGAGTAGAGAGTTTGACATGATGCAAAAGGGGAAAAAGGAAGCTATGAATGGAGAGGAGTGAGTGGGAAGGGGAGTTGGTGGGAGCTCATGACATTATTTGCTTTGGAGAAGGAGGCTCGTGGGGACACTCCAAGACGAGAGGAGGGAAAGACTGATGTTTGTTTTCCTAAGAGGCTCTGCACTGTGTGTGGCAGCGTGAGCCCGGGCAGCCGACCGACGGACAGGAAGAAAGAGAAGCGAGCGGACGAGAGCGTTCGGCAAAGAAGGCAGAGACTGACTGACAAGCAAGCATAGAGAGAAAGGCAGACAAACCATGCACCGCTCCTGACAGTAGAGCTGCAGGCTCATCCCAGTGCGTTCAGGCTCTGCTGGAGAAGATGGACAGCTCATTCTCAGTGCTATCCACACTGTGACAAAACACAAAAATAGCAGGGTAGAAACGTGTTAGCTGCTCTTTTTTTTATCTCCTCTGCAGACGAATCAAAAAGAGGATGCCAGCTCACAAGCCTCCCCTCGGTTTGAATTTACCATATATCACTGCAGCTCCGAGAGGAAAGGCTAATCTGGCTCAACAGTTCGTTTGCCTCATCCAACAACCCGACTCATCCGACACTGTCAGTCAAGCAGCTTCCACCCAAAAAAAAAAAGTATTTGGCTGTAAAATGAAGAGGCAACTTGCTAGTATACTTAACAGCTGCAAATACATCACGCTCATCCAGAACAGTTTGAGACGACGACATTCTTCCTATATGCAGCAGTTATATAGGAATAACAGATTACAGTCCTTCTCATTATAGTTCCAGGCCAAAGCATTTCACACCTCTCTGTTTTAGGCTCATCTATTTTGAAGTCTGGGGGTCTCTGCTGAGACTGCGGACAAGAAGACATTGGATGGATCATGTTTTATGTTTCTATGTGTCACAGATTGAGATTGAGTTTTACCTCATCAGATTAACACGTCACATTTTGAAGTTGGGAAAGGGCACAATATCACGATTATCAGAGATGCATCCTAACAACAGGTAACTGTAACACGGGAAGTGGGAGCAGCTTACTATTTCTCCAAGTCTCCAAGCACTCCTGGATTCTCTCCGATTATACTGTTTACTGAGTTCAATGGTACGAGATCCACTATGAATATCGACTGTTTAGGTTATTTAGGTGAGCAACTTCTTTCTTTACTCTGCACGTCACTTTGTGGGTACAGAAACCTCAACAACCATTCTTTCTTTTTTGGGAAGTTGTGGGAACTGACACTCAAGCTGCTTGTTGAACATCGCAGCAGCTGGTGGCTTTGCTCTGGCTCACCGTCGTTTTACTTTGAAGTTGAAGTCGTTTTCTGTGTCCTGAGTTTTAAACGGCTCTTGGAAATGTTTGTGTAGTTCAAAAATCAGTACAAAGTGTTGGCATGTTCCCTGTTGATGTTTGTAACTGCTGCAGATAAGTTAGAATCAATATCAGAATAATGGATTAAAGCTTCATTTGGATTATCTACAATTAATGTTTCCTGTGTGGAGCCTAAACTCCACCTTCTACATCAGATATTCAGTTGTTTTGCAGCTGATTGTTTCAGCATTTCAATTTATGGTTGTAGTATATTTTCAGTAACATTTAAATGACTGTATTTCTGATTATTTCACATGGAAAATGATCTCTGAATGATCAGTTATTTTGCCTCTAGATTAGAAATATGGATTCTACTGGCTGAATTCAGATTTTTGTTAAGATGTTCACAGTCATTGAATAACCAGCTCACCATTAAATATTGAACCAGTCCCTGCAACAGTGTGCAGACAGATGTCCCGGGAGCATAAATGTATCCGCATTGTTTTTACAGTAAGAGAGGTGAACACTGTGTGCAGTGCTGTGGAGTCTCACATGCCTTCCAGGTAATTGTAGTGTCTGTTTCAGCTGAGGGCGAGTGATTACTGGGAGGTGTGAATTGTATTAGTGGTGTGTGTGTGTGTGTGTGTGTGTCAGCTGACTTTTGTGTGCAGGACTGACGGCAACCGAAGCGGCGTGGCGAGTGTTGCTGCCTCTGCCCTGCCGAGCGCTGTGATTAGAATTTCAGATGTGTGATTCGTGGCTTTCATCACCCGGCCTCACAGCATCCATCAGAGCGGGGTCCCCTTCCTCCCACCTCCTGCCCCCATGAGACAGCTCCTGTCATCCAGCTTCTGTCCTCGCTGGCAGCGCAGGGGCGGAGGGAAACACTCGCTGATACATTGTTCGAGATAAACATTTGTCATACGCAGCCCGTTTTGTTGTGATTACGGAGGAATTAGGGCACATATGTTTTTTACTGTAATGATGTCTCATACAGTAGCAGATGGTTGGTAACATTTTAATGCCAGCATATGTGTGTAGGCAGTTAAAGCCTTCTCTTTTTTTGTACCTGGACCTCCACAGGGAGTAGGAGAAGAATTAGCCCAACACATTCCCCTGTGTACGATCTTTTATGAGAAATAGGTCAGAGTGGTTTCAAAGTCGGTGGATAGGTTTGATTCCAAGTAAAAATGTGCCATTTCCTGTGAAGGAGCGACTCCTCAGAGGAAAGAAAAAATTCAGCGCGATTATCTTTATTTGATAAAGCTGATTTCAGTTGTACAACTCATTTAGTAATAAAGAATCCCTTCTTGATAATATGAGAAGGTTCCATACACGAGGAGATGTTTTCTCTCAGTTCCAGTGGAGCTCAGGTCGATGCCTCCATTCTCTATCAATGTTTGTGCACCACAGGTCCTGCCAGTACATGCTGGAATAAATTGTCAGAGGAAATGGAAATTTTCCTTCATTTGTTGCACAGTAAATGATGCCCTGACAAAACTAATAAAGTCACCCAATTTAGAGGGAGTTGGCAGCTGCAGTGACTTTGTATTATTTACATAATCTGGTGTTTTTGCTGGAAAGAGACTGCTGCACAACAAACCAAACAACCCCGGCTGCAGGGCACAAACACCAGAGGATGGAAACGAGGCACCAGAAGTGGTTGTGGTGCAACTTTTTCATGAAATGAATGGAAAGTGTTTTAGGGTTTCCTGATCTTTTTGTTTCCTTGCAAAAATGATCAGTTGTGCTACTGCTGTATGTGCAATGGTGAGACTGTCACAGCGTCATTATCTCAGAAAAAAGAGTGGGAGAGGAACAGAAGGTGTTTCCATCTTAAGTTGTTCTTATTTGTGTCAAACAGCCCTGGATTTTTTTTTCTTTGAATCTGCCAATGAAATAGTTAACGTGTCATCGAACACATGATTTGCTTCCCCTCAGTTTTTATTTGAATTTTTGTTCAATTTAGTTATTTGATAATGTGATGATTTCCTTTGTATGATGTGACTTTATTAGTTTGGGAAGTAGCTAACAATAGAATAAGCTCAGGCTCAAGCTGTCTGAAAGTAGACTCTCTAATAGAGTGCAGGGAGAGGAGGTCAGGTCAGCAGTCTGTCACAGTGGTACTATCAAGGTCAGAAAGTGTGTGTCGGGTCAGGACGGTCATTTTTCTGACTGGTATCAGGGTCCCGCATGTCTGCTGGCTGGGTCCTCTGTGGTTTCAGTTCATCTGTTGGAAAACCCCACCACTGTATGTCCCTGCCTATTCCTGTGCAGCGTCTGCTGTTTTCATCCCATCTGCGAAGGCTTGTATGTGGTAATGAACAAACTTGGTGGTCTATTAGTATAATGCAGTGCAGCCTCACTGTTTGTTTGTTCACTGTGTTACCTCAAAGTGCAACAGTGTGCGAGTCACAGTGAAAGATCCGACCTGACCTCTTCATGTTTCCTTTACATTGGACCTCACAGGGATTGTTTTACCTTCGTATTCACCGAACGTCTCCTGCAGCCGCTGCAGTTTTGTCACAGCAGATTGGCATGCTGAGAAGACTCGGTGCACATTGGATTGTAATGCTGTGTCCCGGTTGATCCCCATTTGAAGCCCGTTTAAGTGTGTGCTCCATTTTATTATTCTGGATGTGTAATCATGTTCAAATCCTCTGAACATAGCCGCAGAGTGTTGAGCGAAGGAAATGAACCGAGCTTCCAGTGACTCTGGAGCTGCAGCAGCACTAATTCTAATGGCTCCTTGCAAGTGGCTCCTTTTTTCGCAGTTTCCCCAAAGCAGTTGAAACATGGGCTTGTGTCCTCTAAGGGGGGGGGGGGCACACCACCCTACTTGTGGTGTGAATGGCAGTCTTGAGACAGAGCGGTTCCCATATGGGGTGTGTAATTTTTATTTTCTCCAATAACTCTGGAAAGAAGACGGGAGGTCACAGAGTTCACCCACAGGTTTAAAGAGGCGGAGAAGCAGCGTTCGCAAACGGTGTTGCCTAACTGAATCGTGTGTCCCCTGGGTGTTGGTGAAAACACATCAGCTCAAAGGGCACTTCTGCTCTTTCACCCAGTTTCAGCTTTGTATTCATACTGTATGCTTGTTGGAAGATGTGAGCAGCTTCACACCCACACTGATGGTAAACACCAGTGATCATAACATTTGACCTTTTGCTCAGTATATTCAACTCATTTGAATGCACCACTCAATTTTATATTTTCTTGACAATTGGATATTTTCAGAGTTTTTCTTGACAGATTTGAGAACAGTTGTGTGTGTTTAAGCGTCTGTTCATTAGGATCGATTGTCATGGTTGGCTCCGATGTCTTTTTCCACACCTGTTTATACATCTCTTTCCTCCCTCCTCTCATGATGCTACAGCAATGCCAGGACTGATTTGTTCCTGCCTCTCAGCACTAATTGCTTGTTGCTTGTTACAGAAGTGGCACCACAGCAAATCACATAACTGTTCCGGATATAAAACTATCGCATATTCACACAGCAACCTGTAGTGTTATTGCTCCAGTAACTGCAGTGACTCCAGATGATTTACAACTGGATTAGCGTGTCCTTTGCTTTATTTTGACACTTGCAATTGCATATTCCTTGACTGAGCTGTTAAGTAGCACACCTAATTATTCCACTGCTCTGTAGTCAAGACTTTCTTATTGGCTTTAAAAAAATAAATTCTATTTTTGTGATTGTTATACAGTGACAAGTAGCACTCTGACATTTTACTTTAGTTGTGGGGAAACTTGGCTGATGTTGGATCATTCAGATGCATAAAAGCTCCGAGTTTCTCCTGTGCTGAGCTGCACTGCTCAGCCAGAGGGGCAGCGGTGGTGCCAGCCAACCAGCAGCTCACCACTTTGTCCTTCCTCAGCATTCAGTTCACATGCTCTCAAGGACAGTGCTGCCTTGCCATTAGTGTTAAACTGTCTTCTCTGTTTTGCTACTTTCCTCTTGTTCTTTATCTCTACATCTTCTTGTTTCTGAGGATGTGCAGTGTGAACATACTTAGTGTCCACAGCTGTTTGGGTCTGTGTCTACCAGGGAGGATGTCATCAGTAGTACAGTGTTCGGAACAGGCCAAAGAGGCAACAGGAATAGCAAGTGACTCAAACTCACAAAAGAACAAGATAAAATTTAGAAAGGAAACTCATTTGATTTCTTTCGGTGTCTCTTTTTTCGGACGGATGAATACTTTATTGATCACAGTGCAAATTCTGAAAAGTTTTTTGCCTCTTAATGAGCCTGTTTAGGACCCATCCATTTTTTTTACTGTTGTTTTTCTTCCAAAGTTGGGTGGATACATAAAGAAGTTATTATTTACCATTAAATTTCAAAGGAGTTTTGTCTGTTTCTTTAATTGTCCTCGTCTCCTCGATGTCTCTGCTTAATATTCGATGACATTGTAATTACATTAGATGCTAAATTAACTTGTGTTAGTTATCCCATATTGATGGTTGAGGTTTGGATTACTTCAGTGGATGTTTTAATAGTACAGCAGTACACAATCCAAATACAGGTCAATAAATATTATTTCATAGTTTACAATGTCTATGAATAAACTTCTAGAATTTCCTAATGGGATCAATAAAGTGTTTCTATCTAAATTATTGCCAGAAAAAGTTGTAGGAAAATCAATTTTTAAAGATGAAAAATTAGGAATAAGTCCGTTACCAATCATTCTGTAATGTGGTCAAAAATCCCTTTTGTTTTCTCATTTCACAGCCAGATACAGAACAAATCTCACAACAGCAAAGACTGTCTTATATGGCCTTTGCTCACACGGTAATGTAATTAGCCTCAGCTGCTATGACCTGCTGCCAGCATCTATTTAACCTGTGAAAGTGATGGTCGGTGCCACAGTGAAGGAAAATTCTTCTGCCTCAATGTCCCTTCAAATCCTACGCTTGCTCTTCTTGTCAGGAGGTCCTTGAATCATTGCCTGTTGTAATAAGCGCGAGTGACAGTATTTAATAAAGCTGGTGCTTGTAGTTGACAGTGAATGTTGGAAAACCTAATTCAGTTCCCAGTCTGACTCAGGCTGCACGCTCTGGTTTAATGACTGCTTTTGGACGGGGGCCTGCCAGCCCAAGTAGCCATCAAGCTGCCGTAGCTTTCCCTTTCCTTCATGTGCTGAATGTATTTCATTCGGCAGCTGTGTTCCCTCTCCGCCGTGACAAAGGGTCATCCTGTTATGATGAAAACAGCTCAGCGGCATGAGTCTCCTGTTTCTGTCTCACCCCAGGCTCTGTAACTCTTCTAAAGACACAAACAGCTCTTTCCCCTCATGGGGACATTTTAATGGCTGCAAACCACACATCCATCTCCTCCTACATGTCACCTTCAAATGGGCTAGGAGATGGCAAGGGATGGAGAATGCATAAAGGAAGGAGGGCGGGGGCTCGCCTGCTTCTGTGCGTGTTTGTGCGTGTGAGGAAAAACAGGGGCAGCCTGGGTAGATTTTTCATTCCTGAGCCCTTCACCTCTGGCAGTCACAACAGAGCGTTTCATCTTCCTCTTCATTCATCTTGGATACATGGAGCCACAAAGAGCAGGGAAGCATAAATAATGCACTTTATACCACTGGGGCCCCAGACCCTCCAACAATGCACAAGGGCTATACAATTCATGCAGTTGATGATACATTGGTGCTGTTTATGGCTGACCAGTACATATTGCTTTATCATATGAGGAAACAAGATAAAGGCCCACAGAGTGCAGTGATATCTGCGCTTTAGGCCTTTCCTGCTGTGTGAAGGCAGTAATGTAATGGTGTTCTGCAGTGCTGGTTAAACAAAGCAGATCGCTCTTCATCCTAACATGTTGTCATAATGTCTGGCATTAGATCACATTTCATTTCTTTTGATGCCTGTGTGTGTCTGCTCACTATGTTGGCTGTAAGTGCTACCCGCCCTTTTTTTTTTTTCTACATATGAGCTTTTGGACACTGCAGCGAAAGAGTGATTCAGCAACGAATGACTACTTCTGCAGAGTGAAGATCAATCAAGCTGCCAGTTGCTCCGCTGACAGCTTTATTGTGAGCAGAAAGATGTTTGAGATCAGCTCGGGCAATAATGACAGAGGAACAGAGATAATTCATGGTGAGCGTGGAGTGATGGCAGGAGCAGCGCTAGAAACAAGGACACTTTGTTTCTCTTAAAACTCAGTTTGTTTGCTTTTATCTGATGTGAACCGTCCCCGGCAAAGTGGAAATTAAATAGCTGTATTGTGTTGCCGAGTCTGGTTTTGCCGTCTTTATTTATTTGATTACTTATTTATTTTCAAAGCGTGCTTGTGCCGAATGACCAATGCTGTGCCATCAGTCCTGGGATACATCTGTGCTGGGCTGCTGCTGCTGGCTGAGCACTCCTTCCAGTTTGAAGTATTTTTTATTTTGCAGCTCGTTGTTGGACTGTCTTGATACATGAACCTCTCAGTGTTACTCATAGTCAATTTTCTGAACAACTCTTTAGATTCTACAATACGACAGAGTGAACTCACTTTGTTCTTCCTAACAGCAGAGGAGAGGTGAGGCTTTACTGGTGGAGCAGGACAAAATCTTCGAGAGGCAAATATAAACCTAATTTAAACTTCAATTGCTTTATTGATTACTGTGCCTCTCAAACTCTTTTAGTCTTTTCCCACTTTGAACCAGGGGGGATTTCAAAACCCCACCCACCACGCTACCAAACATTGAAACGCTGGTAATATGGATCACATGTCAGCAGGCTCCTTTTCACAAT
>JAUESE010000008.1:1870198-1891153 GCA_032274725.1 Malacoctenus triangulatus
CCCCTGTTAGTCAGGACTGTCAAGGACATGCTGTGCTCAGAGCTGGTGACAGTATGAGAGGTCTTGTGTCCTTTCCCTCCTGAGTTCTGACAGCTTTTCTCTCCTGTGTGTCCCTCCTCTGTGTCCTTGGAGGGCTCCCAGGCCTCTGTGCTGCTTTGGAGGGCTTCACATGGATCTGTTTTTTGGTGCGCATGTTGTGTGAGTGTGGGTGTGGGCAGATAAAACAATTTTTCGTCAGACCTATTGTTCCACTCCAGCTTGCCGTGCGGTGCAGCTGTGTGTTTCTCACACATGCACAAGCAGATGGGGAACTCGATGTGCCAGACGCTGCAAAACTGCAGCGCTTAGCCTGGGAAGGGGACGGCAGGATGTGCACACGCCTCCACCTTCTACTACGCCTCCCATAACGTCTGACTTGGAGGGACAATGTTTTATCTTCCTTTTCACTCCAACTACTTTGAGCAACTTGGCTTTCAAGTGTTCTAGGTTCCAGAAAACCTCCTACAACACATTTGTCTCCCTCCTTCCCAGTGTTCTCTCCATTCACAGCCCTTTCCTGGCTCTGATCTTCACACGACAGGCTCGTCCTGTCCCTGTGTGCACAGCCTGAAAGGCTCCATCACTCATCTGTCTACAGTACATGACAGAAAATGTCTGGCAGCATGCGGAGCGGTTATTGGATATTTCACTTTTTCTGTACTCGGTAACAAATGAGTTTTGTGCTGTGTCATTGAAGTGATATGTGTCACTTGCTGTTTAGTTTTTGAATCACTCAATTTCTCAGACAGGTAATGACCATCGTAATAGTGAGTCAATGGATTAATCAGCCAGCCGATGAATGGAGTACAGAAGGCAAACAAAGCCGTCATCTCTTGTTTCAGCCCAATGATTTAGATTCATGTTGCCTCGGGTGAAGGAAAATTTATTACATCTTTATCAGAGATAAATAACTGATGTTGTGTGTTTTGGTTGTTTTTGACAAATTACCCTAATTATAAACTGTCAATGATGATTTACAAATTAGGAATCTTGGTGCTGCAGGTTGCATCTCTTCTCTAAACTTCTACTCTGATTTAATGAGGCAGTGATGCATCATCCAGCATGTGATGAGTCCTTCCATTTCTGACTGATTCACTCATTCAAATCTCCTCTGCGGATTTGTGACTCGTTGGTCCAGTAAGTTGTATATACAGTAGCTTAGATTTCTGCAAGCAACATATTGTATTTATACTATAAACTAAGTATAATTGAAGGATGCTGCAAAAATAGTTAAGAATCTTGAACAGGAGCATTAAGAAACCTTTCTGTGAGCAACTGATAGATGAGTGGAATAGTACTGCGCTGCTGCTGTACAAGTGGTGTCGTCACATTTTTGTCGTATGCATTGAGAAATCCTTCCTTTTGCTACAGTCTTGAATAATACTGCCACTTGATCTCCACCACACAAGACACTGAGAAAGTGGCGGTGTCGTGTTGAAGTGAGCCACTGTTAGTAAAGTCAGGTGAGGATGTCAGAGTGAGAGAGGAACTAAAGCTGCTCAGCTCTATTTTCACCCTATTTTCTGTTCTTTAACAAGCATGTTGTATCGAATTAGACTTCTGAAGTTTGTTATAAAAAGGAGTAGTCACACTGCAGGCACTGATCATAACTAACAGAGTCACAGTTGCTTTGTGTTGAGTGTTATGTAAGAGGGGCTCCCATGGACCCAGCGGATCATTGTCAGCCATGTTTACTGCACTCTTGGCAGGTGTGTTTAGCTGTGTTCAAACTTCACAGCTTGTCATGTCACATCATGCCTTAATCTATGCTTGTGAAAATGTCATTTTCCATGTACACAAACCTCCACTGATTCTGCACACGTTTCTCTGTCAGTGCTGCCAGTGATGCATAGACAGCACATCATCTGCACTTTTTTTCTCACCTGAGCTGCTCCTGCTCTTTTTGTAATGTCTTTGTTCATAAGGACTTAAAAATATGACATCACAAACTAAGACACCAGTATAAGAGACAGAAAGATAGTTAGTTGTCTGGCAGTTGTGACAACCAAGAGATGCTGTGCACTTTATCTGTTAATGATCTCATTACTTTCCTTTCACATGAAATGTCAAGTGCCTGCTGAGGCGCTGAACTCCTCTAAGACAGATCTGTCCATCTCGGGCTGTTTTTAGTCCCGCATACCCACGCCTTGCTTCACAGAGATGGTCTTACTCATCTGTTACTGGGTGATTTTCTGTCCACAAACATCATTCTGGCTTTTTATTTAAAGCTGTTGATGTGAAGTGCAAAATAACATTGTTGGTATGCAGTGTTTTCCACTTATCTGCTTCACTCTGAGATTTTTCTCCCCTTATCTATTCCTTTTTGAGTGTTGCTCTGCGAAGCAAAAGAAAACTGCCCTTGCTTGGTTCCACACTGGGGACCTTTTGTGTAATTGCAATTGTGCAGTGATAATCACTTGCTTTTGTTGCTTCTCCTCTCCGTCTTCCACTCGCACAGATTCCTCCAGCCTATCTTTAACAGCCACTTGTTTCTTGGATGCTCATTCCTTCCTTGTTTCCGTCTCTCGCGGTAGTCTTTCCACTCACGCACTTCCAGACCTCCTCAGTACATGCTCCATCTATGACTCCTCTGTGCGGTGGCTGCTTGACAGGTGACAGGTGGCACAGATTTCACTGAGACAAGGTGTCACTGTTACTAAAGTGCTGTCTCCCTTTGCATGATGTATGGGGGAAATCAGTTCCCCGACAAGCCATTACTTATGCTTTCACAAAGCTCTGACATCATCGGCTGCTTGCAGCTGCTTTGATAATTCGATAACCTTTAACTGTGGAGGCCATGAGTTTATCCCAGGCTGACACACCATAGCTCTTCCAGCCTCTCGGTGGTGCTGAAAACTGTCATCTGTGTTTAGCAGTGACCTGAGGGAAGCTTGACAGACAGGTGGATGGGGGCAAAATGGACTGTCATCCAGGTCACAGAGTCCTGCCATATTTTGGTCGTGCAGCCTGCCTTCCCAGGGGACCCCCTCGCCACAAAGAGAGAGCAGCGCTGCAGGGCAACCTCGAATTGCAAACGCAACAGAGTGACAGCTCCTTAAAACGTCTCGGATTCCACTTCCCTGCAGACGCGCAGACATAACCCACAGGATATTGGTCGTAAAAAAGCAGCACAACCCATATTTCCTGCCAGTGTACTGTGTGTCAGGTCTGTAGTGCATTTTCCAGCAGTTCCTCACAAGCTGTAAAAGCTGTCATTTCCTTGGCGATGCTCAGCGTGCTTTATCCTGCGAGCGCACCCCCATGAACATTAGTACTTTGAGCTAAATCAGGCACCCAGGCATACGTGGTGGAGCCAGAGGGAGGGTTATAGCCAGTGCAGGCAGCACTTTGAGTGGTTTCTGAGTGGTGCCCCACCCACCCTCTATAATAATACTCGATGGTGTACTTGGGATAAAGATCAAACCAATATGAGACTGCTGAACAGGGGTGATTACTCCTCTCTCTTTTCATTTCTTATGTTTGTTTTAGGCCTTCATTTACAGGATTTATTCCAATCTGCACTGAGAATGTTTGATAGGGAGTTAAATGACGTGTCACAGAAGGATTTGCAATATCATCTGTTGGCCCTGCACGTGGCGCACATGATGCTGTGCATCCTGCCACCAGAGCCTTTAGGACGCACTGCTTACATCGAACATAAACCCTCCAGACACATGAATCCCTGGAAATGGAAAGGCCGTATGTGCAAACACAAAGGAGGCTTTTCACCCACGACAGCATCTACAGCACAGTCACGAGGAGTGGAGCAGTTGTTCCTGTCAACATGATGAACTCAACATTCATATCATCACATTAGCTGACATTGGTTCCCTGCAGTTTGAAGGCAGATTTGTGCTCCGAAAAAGAACTAAACACCAGAAACACGTACTGTTCTGAAACCAATTCGTTCAATGCATGTGTGTCAAATGTTGTAGGACGACATGAGTAAACACTATGATGCCACTGTCCAATGACTCCCACATTATCAGATAACATACCAGTTCTTTTCTACTTGTTTTGTGTTGTTATTTATTCATCGTGTCATTTGAAAGTCATTACTTTGATTATTCGACCATCTATCAAAGCGTTGCTCCAGTTCTCCCTCCTGGAGTCTTGCGGCTTAGGTTGGTAAAGTATAATATCCAAAGTGTTTCCATGAGAATGTGGGAACTGTCTTTAAAAGCAGTTACCCGAAAGCTCCATCACTCTGTCTGTGTGACACAAGCACAAAGAGCAGGAGCTGAAAATGGATCTTTTATCACACAAAGACCCCCTTTTTCTTTTTTTTCATTTTTCCAGATGAAGTCGCAGACACTAGATTTTATGCTGATATTATGCGCTATATTAAGCTTCCTACCAAAAAGCCTTGAAAGAAAAAGCATTGCGTTGCGCTCGTGAGCCGAGCATAACGGGGCCGTCTCTGCCTTTGTTCTTTTGTTTGTGTTGTATTCGGTTTCACACACCGTGTCTCTCACACTGTATCCGTGGATCCTCTCCCCGGCTGGGTCTGCAGTCTGTACAGATATAAATATAATACACAGGCCTTACGCTGCAAATCCTGTCAAAGTCATTGATTTGGCTGATTAATGGGGAGAGACAATGTGCCTTCTGATACAGAACCAGAGGACAGGAACAAGGGGTATTTTCTCATCTGTCGTATTTTATTAGCAGCTTAATTAAAAGGTAACTTTTTTCTCTACCTGCTGTCCGGGAGGATTAATTCCTTGTCTTAACACTTATGCTCCACTCTGTCAAGGTTTGTAGCTGTTACTCAGCGTTGCTCTTTGTTCCGAGTAGCACTGAGAACTTTGATTAAGTTGTAGCGAATGCTAAGCGCTGTGAAATGGATTAGGCACTTAATTGTTGCGTGCGTTCCTATTCTCCCATAAAAGACATATCGCATGTCAATCTTGCTGTCAATATTCAGTAGGCCACATCCTGCTCTGGTAATTGCATTTGGTTGGATTGTGATGATGAAGGGAAAAAAAGCCTCAGCCTGAACACAGTCCCCAGGGATTGGAACACTGCTGGCTGAGATAATATAATTACACACACTGTTAACTAATGTTCACATCTGCTAACCTTAGCTATGCCTCTGTGATTTGTTTTTGTTGACATAACTTCTGTTGTTGAGTGCGAGTGGGCGGGCTGACTGAGCATTAGGACAGACCTGTGTGCAGCGTTACAGGCACAATGTTTGCGCTTCATCTCACCTGGAAGACACACTCTCACACACACAGACACAGACGCACACAGTGAACCACAGATTTGTGCTTCTGTGCAGATATTCAGGTTCACATGCGGGCAAGTTCACAATGTGTAGCCACGTCGAAACTCTTACCAGCAGGATTTTCCCGGCAATTTCGGCTCAAGCATATGTGCAATAAGGTTGGCTGAATTCTGTAAAACCACATTTGATAACAAAAGCCTCCATAACCACGATGACGCCTGTATTGGGTATCATTTGAGGGATAAGCTTCTTATCTTGCTTTTAGGCTCAGGGCATTGTCACACGCAGACTTCCTTAAACGAGGCAGAAAGAGAGCAGCGAGCAAACAAACGGTCCCCTCTTGTGGCTTTGCTTTTCAGCAGAGCATCGGCATGCACAGAGAGAGCAGCTTCTGCAGGAGGTTGAAATAGATCCTGTTACTGAATCTGAACATGCTCACGATAGCTGGAATCTGACAGGCTGATCATAATGTGCTCAGAGAAAAGAGCCTTCTAAAGTACTCAGTGTTCTGACAGTTTGAGAGACCCCTGGTTTATCTCCCGCAGAGACGTGAGAAAATAACTCCAACATGAGATCATTAGCAGTTAGCCGGCGTAAACTGAGATACAATGATGTCACTCACATTGTGTTTGAGAATTGAATGGAATAAAATAGGCTTTTATTGTCACTGTACTCGTACATAGAAATCTTGGCTGGCAACTCTCTCAAACAATAGTAAAAAAATATATAAAAACAGCATCAACAATAATCATTATAATCACTCAATGATAAATAGGAAGGCCACAGTAAATCTAAAAGCCAATTTTTGTTATTCAGATAATAGGCAAAGAGATTTAGAGTGGATTTCCAATTGATAAAAATAACTTACCTCTAAAACCACAACTTGTTGATTTTTAACAAGTATTGTCTCATTTTAATAAGAATTATTAGTGCTTAAGTTGTCATTATTCTCACAGATCCCTCCAAACACCTGCTGGCTGAGTGTGTTTTGTTTGGCTTGTTAACAAGCGGAGGTCTGTGTGTAAACTGTAGGCGTTTTCCCTCTTTCTAACAAAATATCATCTCAGTGTTCACGGTGACATAAATGAAACGAACTGTTGGACATGAAAACGACTTGTTGACAGGAAAGGTCTGAAGGAGAACCAGTACGAGTGATGTGCTGCGGCAGAAACACATGAGACGGAGCACTGCTGGACGCATCTTCTGTCAGATGCACGCCAAGGTCAGCACACACTGGAATGACTTTGCTCTGGTTCATAACTTATTTATACAAGCCCCTCACTGTGTTGGGGGGGGCTTGTATAAATCAACGAACAAAAGGAATGTGTGTTGGTTGTTGTCAGTAATGGCAATAAGAAAGAAAAAAGTGCAATATTGATGCTGTTTCAGTGAGAATTTAGATTGTGATTTTGCGAGACTGTAGCTTCACTACAATACTCACATTTGGCCACAACATTGATTCGAGCCAATCAGAGATGAGTCCACTGGTTTTGTGTAACCAGGGCGAACATCACAGGACCAGTGTTGGCTCCAGCTCATCAGATCGTCGTGACGGCCCGTCTCAGCTCCGACACAGACACGGCGTTTTGGCCGTTTGCTTCTCTGGTCTACCTGTGTTTCGGGATGTGTTGCTCGGTGAACATGCGTGTGTGTTTTCAGAAGTGTTGGACTGCGTCAGAAAGGTGTGAAAGCAGACAGATGGTCTGTGAAAGTGTTGTAAATTCCAGACCAATTTCTCATATGGAAAGGGGGAGAGTTGAAGGTTGAAAATGGTGTTGTTAGCCCACTGAAGAGACTCCTTCCATTTCCTCTCCTCTGCTGCTAACTAATTAGTTCTCGGTGGCCTGAAATGGATTTCCATGCCATTCACTTTGACTGGCACACGTTGCAGCGCTGTTTATTTTCGCCTCACATCTGCCTGCCTCAGCTTGAAAATGCACCACGAGTTAGGTCCAGGTTGAAATTCACTTGATTCTATAAAACCTGCTCGCAATCCAGTTGATTTTTCCCTTTTCTTGGTGAACTGGAGAAAGAGAATTGACAGGTTCTGCTGTGTTATGGTGTCTCTATAAGCTGTGGAAGCATTCAGAGCATTCAGGGTGAGCACGAAGCCACAAAAGCAGCTTCCCTAAATGTATTCACCACTTAAAAATCCCTTTCCAACGCTTCATCATGGCCTTCTGTTGTCAAAGACAGTTCACCATCTGCAGGGAAGAATGGCTCACATGCTGCCGCGGATGTCCTCACAGTGCATGTAAATGCTGGTGAAGCACTTCAAACTAAGTATTTGATTACCCCTGAGGGCTGCACTGACCTTGGCCCAAAAGGACAGGCTAACAGCAGAGAGAGCACCCGTATTTCATCAGCCAGTTTGTTTAGTATGCCACAAGTGGTTTCATCCCTGTGTTCGGTCGTGTAGTGCTACAGATGGGGACCTCTTTGTGCCTGAGTGGCACAAAGAAATCATCTCTGATATGGAGCAGTGTTGAGATCACTGTTGCTCTGCTTTGGATGTCAGGAAAAACGGCAATCCTGCTCAGAGAGTTCACGTCCCACTAAAAGTAGAGGGCAATTTACCAGTGGGTCTTTTTTCTAAGTGGGCACATTTTCAAATTTTAGGGAGATAATGTCGCCACTTAAGTCAACTTTCAGTCTGTAATTTGAGGGTTATTTTAATAGGACTGCAATTATATTTACATCTCAATGTGCTGTCTGTCTCTAGAAAGGAGCTTTTCTAACATACGTGGGAGCTTCTGTTTGTCCTAATAGCTGCAGCTTGTTGTTCTCATCAAATGTCACATTTTAGTTTTCATGCAGGAAACAGATGAGTTTGTACTTTGCTAAGGTAACACAGAGCAACGTTCTTTCATTAGTTTGCACAGTTCTGCTCATTTGCTCCGAGTAGCTGATGCATTTCTGTGTTTGTCCTTGCAGGCTACAGAGACTGGCAACATTGTGTTTTTTTATCTTAAAAGTTTTTCGATGTAAACATCATTTATGCCTGTAAATGATCTAAATTGCTTTGAGAGTGTATGGTTGTCTTAAAATAACTAGAAGTCATGTGTAAACAAAGCGGTGTGTTCCTGTGAGGGAGTGGTTTGTGATGCAGCTCAGAGCACGCGCTAATAGGAGGAAATCAATAAGGTCAGACTAATGATCGGTGACGCTTTTGAGTGTAAATCCAAAGCTTACACAGTTTCTTCCAGTTGAAATTTCCCTTTTCAAATGGTGGCAAACCTCTCAGTTAAAGTGAACCATCCCCGGTTAGTGCACTCAGAGCATGTTTCTGGATCGCAGCTCTCTGCTTGGAGCTGTCACAGATGAGGCGGTAATGATCACTTGCATGAATTTCTCCCTGCTGGATTTCACTTCACAGATGCCAATGCTGCTCTCGCGAGTGGGATGTGTAGAAAATGCCGTCAGTGCCCAATAAACTCGGCTTCTTTTTGTGGAACTGTTGGACAAACACTTTATTATGTGCTCATAAATTCAGGAGCTTGTCAGTTAAAGTGGAAACAGAGGCTCGTGAGCGGAGTAACAGACTGACTCACACTCGCTCCTAATGTCTCTGGTGCACTCTCACCACAAAAGATGGGCATATTATTATCAGCCTTAGATCACCAGATGCTGGCAATAAATGGTTTAATTGCCTGTTTCTGTGTCCCTCAGTACCTCCGCTGCTTCAGCTGCTCCCGTTACATCTGGCTCACAGTCAGACAGGTGCTAATATCTACCTTTTTACACTCGTGCAGGAACGACCTGTGATAATAATTTGACAGATTAGATGAGGTTTAGGTTGGATTGTTGGAGAGTGGTGCCTAACTGTGGCCATGGCTTACAAAGGGAATCGCTGAGAGCTTGTCTGTACACTGATTCGCAATAAGAGCCTGCAGTTTTTGTTTGACAGAGTTGTTAAACGAAAGCTAAGGCAATATAAGCGTCGCACAGTGAAGCTCTAAAATACCTGAATGCATGCCGTTCAGAATAGAATTTAATTAAAGTAACTGAACAAGGTTAATGAGGAGAGAGGACTGAAAGGCACAACTTCCCTGTGCAGGTTTTTAGATTCACCAGCTTAAAGAGACGATTACCAGAGACAGGCAGCGTTGATGTGTACATTACTCAATGTGATGTGTCAACACATGAAGACCAAGTAAATAGGAAATTACTTTCTCATTTCTTCAGTTTAGCACCTTTTCAACTGGATTTATTAATACATTTAAATGTTACGTTGTTATATCAGGACAAAAACACTCACATTTGTCTCCAGAGGTTCAAAGCAGCTTTCTGATGCTGTGATGGCATCAAGCCCTCCTGAGATCAGCTGTGTGAGGTTGCTGCCCGCCTTCAGCTTCAATGAAAAGAAACAGTCCTGTTGTTTGTCCATGAGCAAGACCTCATAAAAAGGGACTAACACTTGACACATGCACCCCCCCGTAACAGCAGATTCTTCTGCAGTCAAGCTTCTTATTGTGGTGTGATGTCTTCGACATGTAAATGCAGTCCAGACTATGACAGTTTCACCACTGATGTGGTTCTTGAGGAATCCTCATTTTGGACCTGCAGGAACTTCAAAGTCATTGAAAATGTAGTATTATTTGTTGGTTTTGCCTCACGAAAAATCACACAGTGGGATACATTTAAAGACAGAATTGCTGTTTTTCCATCTTTACAAGCTACAGTATTTTGATTTTTTATTTTTGAGTGCATGAGAGAATTTAGAGTACTACTTTTTTCTTTTTCTTGTTCTTATTTTTTTTTTACAGCATTTTGATGATTTATTGCACTTTAAATTGTGTTTAATGACAGTTTATCATGCAGGATATCTTGCCAGCTATATCACAATCACTCCAGTATTTTTGCAGCTTTTTTTCTTGTCGGTTCATTGATGGTTGAATGAGTTTGGCTGCTCAAGTGGTAAAAGCTGTTGTACTTGATGTTGTTGAGCAGAGAAAATATAGTTAAATTTGATAATTACTTATTTTCATTTTAATGACACAAACTGTCCAAAAATATCAAATCCTGGAACGACAGTAGAGAGAATGTGCAGCAAGAAAGTAGCTGCCGAGGTCTGGAAGTGTATCTTGGCTCTTCCCCAATGTGTATTTCCTGGCACTGTCGCACTCCTCCATTGTAGGAATGGTAGGCTTTCACTGGGTTTCTAATTACCAGTGGAGGGGCAAGTCTGCAGCCTCTTGTTACACTGCTAGCTTTAATGTCCATGGGCTATAAATAGTGCAGGTGTCGGCTCCGTGGTGAGCAGCAGCCTGCGCTCCGTCTTCTATGGGCAGGAAATAGAGCTCTGCATGCACATCCACCACAGACTTGTATTGATTCAAGCTAATGTTAACTGCGAGGAGGAAGGCGGTGTTTGTGCTGCGCTGGTTTCTTATGGAAATGACTTTAATGCAGGGAGGAAATGAGATGCAGCACTTTAAAATGACACTTGAATTAACCATCAGATTGGAAAATGCAACACAGAGTTTGAAGGTAGCCTTGTCACGTTTAAAGCTAACTCGATTAATGAATCTTTTAGGATATAAAAAGCCTGATCACAAAGAACACAAATAGCAGAAGCAGTGTCCCCCTGGTGAGGATAGGAGGCAGAGAAAAAGGTGAGGTGGGACGAAGAGTCCCTTCTAATTTTTGTCCATGCAGCTCATCCACTCAGTCACTACTTTATGATGTTTCCATCAATTATTTGAGCCACACGAGTTTTCAGAGTGACCTCGGATAACATGTACCCATCACCGTCATCTTCAGGCTGCGCTGCACTTTTCAGACATCGGAGTTCATCTGAGGAAAGCTTCCTGTTCGCTGTGGGCCGGGGCAACAAGTTCTCCGATACATAACGAAGGACTGAGTGTGAGCATCAGTGCAATTTAATGATCCTCTTTCTGTACCCAGTTGCTAAGCAACCCGCACCATTCTGTCTGAAGCCATGGTGTCCCAAAAGAAACATCACGTCATTGGTCTGGAGAGCTGAGGAATGAAAGCAGGGAGTGCCGAGCTGCAGGGGTGATCCCTCAGCCGGTCCTCTGCAAGATGACTCCCTCAAGGTGCCCACATGCTCTTTTCCACTGCATCTCTGTTTGCATTATCGTGAAGGATGAATGTAACCAAAGAGGTGATAACGTGGTGGCAGTTAATGGCCTGAATCCTGTCGGTCTGAGCCCGTGAACGTGACTAGTACAGTAGAAAAGACTGGAGCCCATCGGGTGATCCTGCTGCGCTAATCTACCAGGCATTTGTTGGCTGGAGAGCCCATGGAGGAGGCCTCTTTTGTTCACGTGCCATTAAGAAAACTCTGGTCTCGTGGAGAAAAAAGGAGGAAATTAAACCAATTGCTGCAAGTTACTTTGTGTGAAAACCACAGTTTTCAGAGCCTGAAAGCAGTCAGGAATTGGCAGCGAGCAGGAGAGATGTACACTCAGGACAGGAAGGCTTCAGCATCCCCCACTCCTCCTCCCTCCCTCCTCTTTCCTCCCTCAAGTCAATTTTCTGCTGTAAATCATAGAGGTGGAGGGGAAAGAGAGAAATGTGAGGGAGTGAGAGCTGTTGCTACAAAGACACAGCTTGAGTGAAATCAAGCATTTCTGTTTCCCTTTTCCCCAAATCCCACGAGAAGGCTGTTTTTCCTTCTGCGGCTGTTGTTCTGGCTCCAACAGGCACCGAAAACATTCGTTCCAAACAACAATGGATAACAAATGGACTTGATAAACGTCGGAGAGGACTGAAGTACTACTTTTACAGACTGTGCAGGCCACACTTGGTGATATCTGTCATTCATCAGATCTGTGTTCAACATCATTTCTCTGACACTGATCTGAGACATCTGTGGTGTTCACACAGCGTCTCACTGATTAATTATGCAGATAAAATGAATCAGCTGCTTCCACTCCCTTCAAAAGCTGTGATGAGTGTTTACAAACGCTTTTACTTGCATCAACATCCTGCTTTTACTCTGGACTAAACCTCTCCTGAGCCAAAGCAGCAATCAATCTGGCAGATTAACACACCACTGCAGCGTGGGCTGTTTACATTGTTGTGACTTACAAATAGGATTCTTTCCACAACTGTGATGAATATGAAACGATGAAACAGATGAAGTTACAGAAACGAGAAGTTTAACATCAGACAGCATCATTACTGATCAGTGGTCGTCAACTCATTAGTTTAATAAAGTTTTAAGATTTGAGTTTCTATAACTGTGCTTATACACAAGCTGTCTGGATTGATGCGTTTTTAATCGTTATAGAATTAATCGTCCAGAACTACACAGTTGGTGAGAGCTTCTGTCCCTTTTCTCCAAGATAAATAAACAATCAATGTCTTACTAGCAACTTAATAAGGATATGATGTTTATCGGTGACTGTGGTCTTCGTAAGCACATGTTAATTTGTAATGTGTGAACCTTGCTTGGTACCAAGCTGCCTCATAAAGATGAAATTAAAGGGCAATAGATAAAAGCTTGACCACGGTGTTGGGACAAGATTGCTATAAAGTATAAAACCAAACCAAAATTTACCAAACATTCTGGTTTTCTTCTCACATTACTGCATATTGTCAGTGTTACCCACCGACTGAGTGTGAGGAATACTTTAGAAAACTGTAGCATGAATTCATTAACCCTGCTTTTTACACTCAGGGCTTTCTTACAAAAAATACATTGTTCAACATTCATACATATATATAGATATACATTGTCATCACAGAAGGGAAAACGCAGGACTTCACCGAGTTGTTGTTTGTTGTCTCTCCACCATCTGTGCCCAATAACGCAGTGCTGGTGGAACTGCCTGGTTCAGCCTCAAGTGGTGCCTGCAGCATTTCTCTGCTCACAGGAATCCAAGAACCTTCAGCAAGAGGACGGTGAAAGTGCAGCTTAGGAGGAAAAACTGAGCCTGTGAAGCACTTATTTCTGCCTGCATGTTGCTGTGAGCATGCAGCAACACTTAAATGGGCAGCAAAAACTGTTAAAAGGCAAACACCTTGAAGTTATACCAGCATCTTGCTGGTATATATTGAAGCTTTTTTCCCCCCACACTTGATTTAACATGGAGTTTAAAGCTGAGATGATGACATTAATTGCATTGGAAGTGGTGCAATGATGACTGTCTCTGACCAGACATTGTGACTGAGTCCTCATTCAAAGCAGGCTCAGTCCAGGTAATAATACACATCCTGAGGTTGCTGCCAGCCTCCCAGCACGCCTGGTGTCATTACGTGCAGCCATCATTTGGTCATGAAAGCCTCTTGCTTCCTGCCAGCAGCTCCTCATCATCTTCATCCCTGAGCCCAAGACCCCCGGTCTCCCTTTAAGAAAAGGTTTCATGAGGGTTTTAAGTGATTCTCTCAGCTTCAGCTTTTGCACAAATCTCATCACCATGTGACAAAGCTTGTCAATTTATAGTGTGCAGTAAACAGGCAGCACTGTGTGGAGTGTTTGTGTGTTCCAGACATGGGGAGGATGCCAGTGCTGCTGACTGGCTGCTAAATTGGGTTGCAGCCTTGGAACAAAATGCTCATTTCTTAAACATGTTTGCATGTCGATGGAATGGTGAGATTTAGTATGCTTTCACATATGTTTCTTTTGGTGAAGCACCAGACCTGGCAGTAGTTTGCTCATAGATGTGCTTTTATGTCATCGCCAGCTGATGTGTGTTTATACACATTAGTACAAAATGGATTGCTATAAGAGGTCGATTGAGCTTTACTTAAATTTGTAGTTATTTCAGTTTAATTGATAGACTTTGAAGCACATCTGCTTTCATACGTTATCTGCTATCACCTCGGGGACAAGAACATTTTAAGCGGCGTGTAAATGTTGATGTTTGATGCAACTGAGCGTATCGCTGAGAGACTGCAGTGCAGAGGGTTTGCTGTGTTTCAGGATGTGCTTCAGTGTCTAAGCACAGGTTCATTTAGGCCTCTGCAGGCTTGCTAAGTTTACTCCCCAAACAAAAATAGCTCTGCACACATCCAAGGAGATTCACATCATGCATGTTGCACAGCGGAGCCGAAGGCACATTTAATGGTGTGGAATTTATCCCTCGTACCAAGACACTCCTGTAGCATTGGCAGCTGCTGCACTCAGCTACTGCACACACAAACACAAGTTCACAAAAGCATTGATACAAATAAAAAAGAAAGACTTACAGAACCTAAAAATATAAAAAGCGTTAGCATAAACCAAAATGTATTGTTTATGGGTTGATTCCAAGTTCAGGTTTCTTCGTTGAAGCACTGAGATCCAAACAAACGGAGAGAGAGCATCTCCAGAGAGCTCACCATGAGGAGCACTTTGGGCTCAGTGTTTTGCTGTAGGACAGTTTGGCTGTTTGACACGGCAGGAAGGGGGATCGAACTTCCAATCGTTGGATTGGACAATGACCTTCTTTACTAACTGAGCTTCAGCTGCTCGTCAATACAGATCAATGTTAAACTCCATGAATGGTCACAGTGACAGGTTTTTTTTTTTCTTTGCCTGCGTTTTAACCAATCACAGCCTTGTATTCAGACGCGTGTGCTTGCATGCCTGTGTGTGTTAAAAGCGTGAGGTTCAGTTATGCGTTCTCTTATTAACACAGTTTCCACTGCTGGTGTGGCTGATTCTCACCGTACGCAGCCACCAAATGATTTTTCTCCCCAATAACTGAGTTGTCAATTGCAGACAGCTCAACAAATTGGGTGTGTTTTGTGTGGACTGGATTGACTTTTGTAATAGTGAATGGCAGAATCCAATAAACGCTCTGGCCCTGTGCAGTCACCGTGAGCTGTCCCTCTGCCTGTTTAAGCGAACGGTTCATTTGCCTTTACATCTGTCAGCAATTAGGTGTAATTATTTAAGCCGACGCAAGCTGCTTCAAAGAGTGAAATCCATCCCACAATGCTGCTTGGCCTTGGATTGTTTTCAGCCCAGCATTGTTTTCTTTCTTGTTGTTTGTTCTCGTTTCACGAGCGCGGTCTGCACTTCATCTTGTTTCACAGTATGCTTTGCTTATTCAGGTTGTCACCGCACGGCTCGTGTGCTTGTGTTGCTTTTTTTTTTTCTTTTTCTTTTTGTCTGCCTTTATACTCCGGAATCATGTTGTCCATATTCATCCGTACACAACCTCTGACCTGCCAGCTGAAGTCTGCGTCTGGAACAATTTTCACTCACATGCTTCCACACATAAACACCCCGGTGCTGTTTTTCAGCAACAGAAACCCAGTTGGTTCACATGTTGGTGCACCTATTGCGGGGCCACGCTGCTTGCTCCGCTTACTCAGTGATTAGCATGAAAAAAAAGCCAGGCTGACAGGCTGTGTCTGCGCCTCATGTTTATTTAATAAGAGGTATGGTGTCGCTTCTTATGGCTCATACTGAACATGTTTGTTTTTTATTAAGCTCTGTGCTCTGCTGGCATCTCTGCAGAAAGCATGTTGAAATGCAAACTGGAAACATATGTATGTACACAAGCACACAGATGTATGGTGCAACATAAATGCAAATGCATCGGGATGCTGATCTGTTGATTGTGGTGCAACGTTTGCTTACTTTTGCTATTTTAGATTCTATTTTTTAACTATTGCTGACAGCATAGGCACCTAAACTCTCCTGACTTTACTCCAGTCTGCACCTTGTAAAATCCTCTGTGATTCTTAAAAAAAAACAGATCTCTCTTCTTCTAACAGCCAGACACAAACACAAGTGGGAAAATTCATTGTCACACGAACATTGTCTCACCTCGTGGTCTGTTTTTCACAAACCTTTTTCACTAAAATGAAAAGAAAAAAACTCTGTGCTACTACGACATTATCGTCAGGAAATTGGCTCGCCGTCTTTGTGTGTTTGTTAGAAGTAGATACAGGTGCAATTTTCAAGTGGACAGTGTTTTGTCAGACCGCGCAATTGTTGCAAGAGTGCTACCAAGAGAGAGGAAGAAAAATACAGGTGAGCAAACATCCTGTCAGTGGTAATGTCTGTCAGGGGAATAATTTAGTGCAGCGCTGAAAAGCAGTGCGAGTGACAGTAAGCTGCTCCGTTCCGCCCCCTCCCACTCGCATCTGAATGCATCTCAGAATCATCTGTGCCTGAAAACCATCTGCAGTGTTTTTCCTCTCCTCCGTCCCTGCAGCTACGTCGGTGCATGACATGGGAGGGAGGGGGGCAGAGCTTCAGGAACCTGGATGCATCAGCCCTCATCACATGGCGGCTCAGTGTCGCATAAAGGCTTCTCGTTTCTTTACTCGTTTCACATCCATGCTAATGCCATTTTCCTCATCTGAGTGACTCCTTAGTAAAGTAGCAGAAGTCTTTGCATCTCCATGTGTGGAGTTTCATCACCACTACTGATTTAAATTCCTGTCTTAACATAATCTCACAGTTACAATGCAAAGTGCACACACACACACCTGCGTCCCAAAGGGGCAAATAGATCAGATCGGAGTCTGAGTGGTTGGACATTATCATACATGTAGTCGTTTATGGGAAGGTTTTCAGCCGGGTGCATCAGGAAGCTTAAGGACTCTGGGATAGCTGTGTGTTCACTGCCGAAATAGGAAGTGGTTTTGATGGAATTTGAGTGCTTTCCTTGAAGTATTTGTACAGTTCAGGCAAAGCTTTTTCTCTGGGTTTTGAATTGAATCTCACAGTATGAGACACACCAAGTGCGAGTGAAGAATTGCAGTAAGAAAGTAGTTTGCGCTCGCTCTGACAGCAGCCCTCAGACATGTCTTACAGAATGAAGTGAGTTAACCTTCCTAAGCCCACACTTCAACAGTTCCACTTTTACACAATGGCTGCAATCAAAGTGAAATTAACTCATTCAAATATACAAGCGTAGAGATTCTGCTCGAGGCTGGGTTTTTTTTTCTAAGCCTCGCACACTTTCATGGTAGACGTGGCTGTGAATGTGAAGTAATTTTGGGGTTCTCTGCAGATTATAAAAAAGTGTACTGTACTGCTTTTATTCAATATAAAATCAGGAGTCAACAAGAGTGCCTGGTTCATTCACTCAGATATTAATAAAACATTTTGGTGTGAAACTTTGTCCTCTCCCCTTTAACTTTTAGTCTCTTTTCTTAAACTAAGGAGCTGAGCTGTAGGTCAGCTTGTTGGATCGACTGCTGAATATTTCACCCAGCATTCCTCCTTGGACTTGACTACTACTTTGGAACTCTCCATTCGCACAACTTTTGTCTTGTTTTGTTTGATAAAGACAAATAAAAGTAGTGTAGTTTGTGCTGCTCCGGACTGAACCTTTACCGGTGTGCCACATGCATGAACTGTCAGATGACACACGGTGAAGTGCGCGTGTATCAGCACAGTGTTGTCTGAGTGGTTAGGTATTCTTCCCATGTCTGGCCTCCCGCAGTGTGTTTGTGCTGGTCGGCCACCTGTAGAAGCTGATGCCACCTCTGGCCAACCAGTCATCTGGAGCTGCAGCTGCTCTGCGGACCGACGTCCCCAGTGCTGCATCGTCAACACATTCAACCATAAAGGGGTGCTACAGCACAACACAAGCCCTTCACTTCTTTTCCAGCTGTAGTCATTTTTAATGAATTGATTAAATAAATGATTAAGTTACAACATTTGGAAACCAGACAGCATCATGAGGAGTCCTTTTTTACAGCTATCTGATGCTCCTGCTTTGATCCAAGCTGCCTTTATCTAAACAAATATTTAGTTAGAATCATGTGGAACAGAAAGTCCACATGCTCTTTTTTTTAAACAAGTCAGACCACATTTGGATCAATCCTCCTACAAATAACAAACTAAGGTGTGTGTTTGCCATGCAGTGATGCTCTGTGCAGATCTCCATTTTTGACATAATGAATAAAGTATATGCACTGCAGGGCAGGAGCTTTAATTTTTACATTTAAATCTGAGGAAATTGGTCAGTCTAGTTCAGCTCCCTCCCGTGAGTTTTAGTCTAACTTTCTGTTTAACTCTCACATTTATGGATCCACATATGGTTTAAAATAGTTTGTTTATTTTTTCTGTTTGGCATTTGACACTGAAGAATGCAGTTGTGTAAAGTGTTTTAAGTACATGTACAAATGTGCCTCAGTGTTACGATTGAATCTACGTGTTCATTCAAATAAAAGATCCCCAATTAGAGCTTGAGAGCGGCCCGACTGTAATTAGGTGCTGAGCCAGTGACGACTGTACGTACGTACCTGGCTTACCTGCATTTGAACCAGTAAATTACACTTGAAGCAGTTCAGCTGCTCTAATCAAACCTGTAATTGGTTACATCATGGCAACCAGCAGCAGCGAATTATCCAGCAATTTGTTACACTCCACACTTAGAGCTTGCTTAATGCTATTTTACACCTACTGGAAATGGGATAATCAGGTCAAGGACTCCCCAAAGAATGAGACACAATTCACCGCTCAACTTAAGTAGGTAGCTGCACTGTTGTCCTGGAGTAGCCCACGAGGAGAGATTGTACTTATCAGTCTTTATTAGCATTCATTAGATCTCCAATTATTGTTTACTTTGTCGATTGCTGTGTAGAGACCAGTGTGTGTGTGTGTGTGTGTGTGTGTGTGTATTGTCTGATGTGTCCTGAGCTCAGTGTTCAATGCAGCAGTGTCCTGAGGAGTCAGATTTATTAAACCTGAGGTGTGTTCCAGAGTTCTGTCTCCTGTCTGTCTGCTGTCTGTCCACCAGGCCTTCCTCTACTGGGGGCCTCGTTCTCATAAACTCATTAAAATGTCGCCATCAGACACCGATTTCATCCGACTTTTTGATCCGGCTCTCACAGGCAAGGAGGTTTGGAGTCTAAATTGCCGCCAGTCTGCGACAAAGCAGGGGAGGGTGTGTGGAATGAGCTGCCTCTGACTTTACATCTTGCAGACTCTGTCTTGTTTGTGCTCATGACAACAGTTCACAAAGAAACATTTGTGTTTATTTTCTAATGAAGATGTTGAAATAAATCAAGAGCAGGCTCAGAGATGGGACTTTTTGATTGGATAAAAACCAAATCACAAAGCCATCATACTGCAGCGTTGAGGTAATCCTGCACATCCTTCATCATTTTCATACACAGACTCAATTCAGTTTATTTCACCCTCCATTAATTCTTGTTGCTGGAAAAACTTCAACATTCCCAAATAAAAGAAACAGTGTAACAGTGGTCTACTTTTGGAGGCAATTTAACATGGCCTATTTTTATTCTTCAAAATCAAATCATGTTGTAGATGAAAACAGATAATTGTCTCGGCTCAGATCTCATTGTATGTTTGAGCCACAGGTGAAAGGTGGAGTGACTGTTATTGTTCCTGAAATCAAATAAAGGTGTGATCGTGATCAGCATTGTGACATCACAGCGGTCACAGTCACAGAGTAGCGTTGGGTTCACACTGCTGCTCGTCCCACCTTTTCACCCTTCACCCAGATTACAGGGCTTTCCAAAGTAGTGCGTTTTAAAAACCACAATCTCATACGAGCCTCCCCAGCTATCTTTAATCTCATTGGATTCCCTGCTAAACTGTGATCTGTGATGGCAGTAGAGATGACACGTCTCCTGCTTCACCCTGAGTCTGTGCAGTGAAGGTGTCACTGTGCAATTAGCGTTAGAGTAGAACAGCAGAAGTTTCACAGACAACAGTTTGAATTGTAGTAACGCATTTAGTTTTTTTAGATCATTTATAAATTAACAGTAGTTTTCCTTTTCTGTTATTTCCTGAAATTAAACATGACAAACATCATTTCTTTTCTGTCCTTTCAGTCAGTATGAAAAAATGTTTATTATTCCTTTGAAAAACACCAACATGCAACAACCCAATTAAGTGAATGTGACTGCTGTCTGGATTGTGAACTGTTGTAAAGCTACCTGCAGTGATGCATTGTGACTAAATGCCACATTGTAATTACTTACCGACAGACAATCGCTGTAATGAAAGGTAGTGCCGAGTGAGTCGCATTGAGCAATTACTGCTGCTTTCAGTGTCATCACGAGGTGGTGAAATAAGGAATCTGTCTCGCTATTGTTCAGCGAGCAGCTGAGACATATTGTGCACAATTTTTTTTTGCAGGCAATCAGTTGGTTTGGGAGCTTGGGAGCATGCAGAAACCAGGCACAATGGAGGCTCTTCCAGCTCCATCATAACTTTGTCACTTATTCTCTGCTCTGACAATGCATGTCATGTTGCATTATTTGCCTCGGATGAGTGTGGGCGGAAAAGGCAAACAAGATTAGTTGATGCATGCACTTGTTTTTCTAAGAGAGAATCGAGGCCTTTAGAAATGGTTTAGTGAGTCAGTGGCAGGAGCTCAGCCATCACACTCATCTTTCTGACAGCAGTGCGTATCTGTATCGCCGCCGAACTAATGCTCCACAGGCACGCAAGGGTTGCTCCGAGGTGGTCCATCAGCGAGGAGCTGCTGCTGCTGCTGCTGCTTGAGATGTGGAGTGGTTTTTGTTTTTTTTTTCCTCCCTTCCAAGCAGTTCATGGAAACTGCTTTTGGATTTTCTTTCTCTTCAGTGCACCAACTGTGGTTCACTGTGGTTGCTGAGCTAAACCCTGAATTGGGACAGAGCTCTGTGGATTTGTACAAATTCCAGCTTATTGGCTGTTTTTGTGAATTTCCGACCACTTTGTAAACAGGGTGCATGTCAAACTTTCTCATCTCACAGCTTGTTCTCATCATGACGTCATTTCCTGTGCTGCCTCCTGGCCAGGTCATCATTAG
>JAUESE010000008.1:1901620-1913867 GCA_032274725.1 Malacoctenus triangulatus
GCACTCCTCCCTGTCTTGCCTTTGCAACACTTTGTTGTCCACAGTCAGAGCAGAGGTCAGGGAGCAGGTGCTGGCTGGGAAAGTGGAGTATTTATGAAGCAACAAAAACTCAGAGTGAAATTTTCCTCTGTGGGAGCAACTCTGACTGTAAAAGTATCTCCGGTCTCAGAAAGAGACATGGTGGGGGTCAGTATTTACCCAGTGTGTGCTCCACACAGCCACTCTGTTCCAGGTAACCTTTCTCTATGACCGCCTGTTGACGCTCTCCCCTCGAACAAGGCCTGAGTGCTGACTGAGCCGTGACTCGTCTAACACACCTAACCTTTTTTGCACGCTTTTTAAAGTGTTGGAATAAACCCTGGGAGACTTCCCGGTGTTGGCCTCCTTTCCCAACGTTGTTTTTTCTTCCTAAATGTACTTCAAAGAGATTTTGTGTAGTTTTGGCAAATTTTAGTTTGAAAACTCTCCAATAATTCAGCATATGTGGTGTGAATCATTTTACTGAGAGCTCCTTCCATTCTTACAAACTTTCCCCAGTATTGTCTCTTGACTTCTGACATGTGTGTGGAGAAAGAAACCCTTTACAGTGAAAGTAAACTTGTGTTCTCGATGCTTCAGACAACACAGACTCCCACTCACTCCACTGTGAATCTCTGTTCCAGCTGTGTTCCAGCCAGCACAGTTTATTCATCCTAAAATAGCTCATGCAGTAAATAAAATCCACCAGAGAGTTCAAAAACGCTTTTGTACTTGGATCACATCCAGATGTTACTTGTGGAATTCTTTGGGTTAGATAACAGTAAAGCAAACATAAAAGCATGTGAGTGAGCTATTATTTCCCTTCCTTTTTAACTGGTGCATTTTTAAAATTCACTCCACTGTATTCTGCCCCAGTTTTGTACACGGCTCCTGCTTGTGTTTTCATTGAACTCATTTCAGTCGGTTGATGTTTGTCTTTACAGCAGTAAGAGTACAGCCCTCATTTTAATTGTCTCAGCCTCCGCCGATTAAACCTCCGTCAAAAATCCTTGTACCTGTTGCCCTCAGAACAGGACAGCCATCATGTTGAGTGAGATTGATTTGGAGTAGCTGTGTCCCTCAAACAGGCTGCCACATCCGTCAAAAATCAGAGGATAGCATGTCAACCTGCCAGGATGTGATTCTTTAAATGAAGTAACAGGCTGCAGTAACCCCAGTCCATAGTCCACACATTTACACATGATGCTCATTTACAGCCCCAGGCCAGATTATACCTCCAACACATCAACAGCATCGAGTGATACAAGCAAGAAGTACTTCTTTTTCTATTTTTTACTGGTATCTCAGCTTTGTCAGGTAAGATAAGGGAGGAAACTACCAGACCCAAATCTAAAAATCACTTCAACGTGACATGACGGGAAAACCCGTCAGTGCAAATGTAAGATTCAAGATCAAATATTACTACTGCACTTCTCAATAGTGTTTACACATTTCAGTAAATATACTGTTGAAATCAAGACACAGTGGTAACTTGGCCTGCTACAGACAAACAAAAACAAACAGCAAAGCAACTTGAGTGTTGTCTTATTTGAGATGATCGTAGTTCTGTGTGTTTTGTTTGTTGAGGAGATGGAGACCACGAAGAACCTTGATGCTCACTAAACTAAACTGCTCTCTGGTCCTTGCACAGTGGAGGCGTGCCTTGAAGAAAGTAAGAGTTCTGCAGTTGTGAAACTGACTCTGTTTGATGAAGTAATAAAACAGATTACTTTGGATAACCTCATTTTTGAGAGTTCAATTATTGCCACCAGAACAGTCTACAACACCTGCTGCACATGTTCTGCTGCTGCTGCTGTTCCACAAAGAGCATTTAAAACCAGCTTGGTCCATTTTCATTACTTCGAAGCGAAACCTTTAAAATATGTGACAAGTCCTATTCATAACTCCCCAAACTTGGAAAATGAGCTCATGATGAGCACTTGGAGCCAGCATAAGTAGTCCTTCATTGTGCAGGAAATGAGAGCAGGGCTTTAATGACGATAGCGAGCGATGGCTGCAGGGAGGAGGAATATCTAAAAGCTCATATTTGCATGTGTTGAGTCATTGCTGGAAAGTCCTTATCTCTTTCTGCTTTTCATCAGATCCACATCCCCTGACGGGGGTAAAGAGAAAATCAATTTTGCTCCTTTCCCCTCTGCCTCATTTCCCTCCCTTTGATATCACGGTAGACCATATCATCTTAGTAATTTGTCCGTATTGGAGTTTAGTTATTCCCAGTGAATTGTCTCTGATTTTTGATTACTCTCAGTCCGACGGTGATGTAACTTAACGCAGCCCCATGAAATTGTGTGTAATAAGAGGGGATAATGTTCACAGGATGTCTGCGATGCCGCCTCCGATAAAAGCACCGGCGTGTCAGTCGTGCCGTTTGCACATGTCATGTCCCAGCTAATTGTTTGTAATGTCATCTTTGCACTCTGTGTAATGTGACAGCTGATCACCTGAAGGCAAACCGCATAAAACTGCTCCAGGTCACCATCAGATCTGTCCCTACAGTTAATGTCTCCTGGTTCCTCACATGCACTAACCATGTGCAGCTCTCTGCAGCACACAGCTGCTTTGTTTTACTCACACTCGTCTCTGCACATTGTGTCCTAACAACAAGAGCGGGCTCTTTAGGTCAGGATCTACTAAGTGTTTCCAGCCTGGAGCTTCAGGTTCTTCGACGTCCTTCAGCGTGGTTAATATTAACTCTTTCAATTGCATATTCATACACACGTCGTGAAATGATGATTAGTGGGAGAAGAGAGCCAACGTCTGTGGCAGGGAAAGCTTCACCTGCCTCTGCTCCCATCAGTTTATACAATGAAGTTGTTTAACTGGATCACAGAGGACAGTGATTCATCAACTACCTGATGTAGCTGCTGAGCGGGACAGAACGGAAGCCCTTAAAGGTCACTCTTTTCTTCTCCTTTGTTGCGATGCACAGTGGCTATGCGACATGAAAACTACTTTCTCTCGACAACTGTCGTATATCAATGTTCAGAGAGGCAGAATCACGCGCTGATGAAGAGCCGTTTCATAGCCATTACGTAAAGTGTAAAAGCACTATTACACGGAGGAGAGAAGCATGCCAGAGCAGCAAACATTGTCAGAGGCAACAAAGAGGTGTAATTTCCTCTGGAGAGCGACAGGGTGAGGCTGATAATAGAGAACACCGAGGACGATTGTGCTGCCTGATCAAGCCAGTCGCCTGGGTGAAAATATGGGAAGTACATTCAAGCCTTTCAGTACACAGTCACGTACTGGTGTCACACAGCTCTCACAGAGATGAAATCCTAGATTGTTGTTGCTCGTTGTGTTGTTTGACAGCTGACACAGGAATGTAAAACCAAGGCCGGGCGGCAATAAGGTGCGACTTAATGTGCAGTGTTGTGAGAATTTGGCAGCTTAACACTGAATACTCAGGAGAGGAGATGCCTGCTGGTGCATCAAGAAATCAATGCAATATTAGCAGTTCTGTCTGAGTACTCCCTTTGACCTGCATTTGTTGAATGAAACATGTTTCCTGTGTCATCCACATGTTGAATGATCCTTTTAGATTCAGCTTTTTCTCCAATAAAAGGACTGAGGTGACAGGGAAGACACACACACAAATATGAATTTGCAGGATCTTATTGGATGACGTGTGGCTGAATCTGAATACGCAAATATTGTTGCAGGATGCAAATTTATGGATGCACAAATCACACACACACACACACACATCTCCTGAAGACACACAAGTATCAGTGTTCAAACCTAAAAGTCCGACTGATGGATATTAGTATACACACACAACTGCAAAACACAAACAAATATTATATCACACACGAACCGAGTTACACATGCTTCCACAAACAGCACACACTAATAATTCTGCTCCTGTAAAAGGACCAACACCTGAGTGCAGCCTGATCTCAGTGGGAACAGGGAGTGATTGTCCCATGACCTCGGCTCAGCCTCCACTGCTCCCACTGCTTTCTAATCGCACAGCCTCTCCATCTTAACCAGATCTGTTTGGAAACACCTCTTAACCTCGCACACGGGCAGAGATCCAGAGCAAAAAGAGTGCTTTTGATCCTTTAACCTCGCACACCACGGAATAGGAGTGCTGAGCGTCTCGGAAGAAAGTTGGAATTTACTGTCAGAAAATCTGGATGTGGTTCAGATCAGAAAAAATAAAGACTTCAGCGTCCTACACTGCCAAACTCAATCACTGTCTGATGTGCAGCGCATTCAAAGAGTTCATTGTAAAGTGTGCTCGCACTGAATGCAAATTTGACCACGTTCAGTATTCCGGGGAAACAAAAGCCAGCACTTGTGGTTCAGGCTCAGATTCATGTACAGTAGAGTATCAAAGGAAACGGTGAAATCTGTTTACTGTCAGATATGGACCAGATGAGCAGATGGAGACAGTTTCTCTGAGGAACCCGCAGGGAAGGCCAGACTCCATCCTCGTCTTGCCTCTCTCTGTCCTCTTGACAGTGCCAACTCTTTGCCACCGCGGGCTGAGGAGGTGGCAGTCTCAGCCTGGTTTCTCTGTAACCCTGGGGCAGGCAGAGAGAAATAGCCATCTGTGATTTACCCAGACTACAGGCCTCATCTGCCATTGGCAGAGGGGGCAGGAGACAAATGGCAAATCAAGCATTTATACATCAAAGTACACCCAACATTTCAGCCCGGACAAATCCACTACACGGGACTGTCTCTGCAGGACACAGTGCTATCACTGTTCGTGCAGCGTTCACTGTTTCTTATGCAAACAGAGGCAAAGGGTTTTAACTCGGTGTTGTTGGAATTTCCTTTGGTATCTCTACTTACTGTGATTTCTCATGGATAAAAACCTTTCCTGACATTAACCTGCAGTTTGCATAAAGTGAACCATTTGAAACATTATTATAGGATCTCCTGGGATAAACGCAGCACGCCTAGACCACCTCCCCCCTCGGACACGGCCTCCATTGGTTACCAGGCAGGACGCAGTCATTGAATCCTCTGCAGTAAAAGACAAAACCCCCACAGTGACTGTACAGCTGGAGCAGGCCAACTGTCTCCGGGCCTTTGTCTGGGGTTTTTTGGTGGGAGAGCAGTACTGGGTTGGTGGAAGGTGTTTGGATGCTGCGGTGTTTTTGTGAGGTGCTGGCACCCTCTGCTGCTAGCTAAGGAGAATGCTGTGAAACTTGTTTTTGTGGGGGAATATCATTAAGGAGGTGCTAGTTTTTCTCTCATGCACCCATTTCTCTGTCTTGGGCACAGAATGTGCATCTTTTTCTACCTTTTATAATTGGTCATCATTCAACTCGGCACAGTTGAGGTGTCCTTATAAATTCTACAGCTCCGCAGCAGTAAAATGCATAATTTGGTCAGTAGCATTGTTGCAAATACAGCAAATTATCACACATAATTGTACACAAGTGCACCTGCATTGCTTACAAACTATTGTTGGAGGCCATTCCTGAAGAAGGCGTGTGTCTAATCAACGTAACACCCGAGTTGTTGCCCAGCAGCGCGAGTTCTGTGTGCGCTCGGGCTGCTGACGGCACTGTGGCAGCACACATGCTGATCGACGCTCGCTCACACAATCGCTGTCTCTTACTGTCTTATTATAGTCTGTCTCAGGGCCAATTTGCTGTGATGTTCGTGATACAGGGGAACCAGTTGGCGATAATGAAGCTAAAATAAGTCGTGCTTATTATACAGTGGGACATATGAGCTATGCGGGGCTCTCTCAGCACAACAGTCATTTCTCCAGCAAAAATATGCCACTCTGTAGGGACTGACTTGCAGGAACACAGCCTTGTTAGTGCTGAAGGCTTAAGAGCCGTGTGTATTTCCATGTGCATGCACGAGTGTGTGTGTGCGTTGCCGACGCTGTCTCTGCTGTTTAAAGCACATATCCCATGTGTCTGAATGTCACACTTCAGAGCTAACTGGATATAATGAGCAAAAAATGTAGCGGCAGAAAAGTAAATTCTTTTGATTGTCGTCCTGTTGACACATCGTGTGCTACCAACAGGTGGATGTACGGAGTCTCTACAGATGTTGTGCAGCTTTGAAAATGTTTTTATTGATTTATTTTTAATGTGGGGAGAAGATATTACTGATTTCCCCTGTATAGTCTGCTTAAAAGTTTTGCTCTTTAGAAAAAAAGAGTGATTTTTGTTTGCAGTTTCCTCAGTGAAGCACACTGTTGTTACAGTGCTTACTGGGCTGATTTCTGCAACTTACATCAGAAGACGGTGTCTCGCCCACATATGTACCCTTTAGACCTGATGGAAATATGGTACTTTTTCACTCACACAGCGACGACATAAAGACTTGAGCTCCAACACCAGCAGAGTCTTTCAGCAGTACAGGTTCAATGTACAACTGGCACAGGTGTTTAAAGCCAGATCTGCATTTCTGCTCACTCGTCTTGTTTTAGGGACCTTCATGAATTAACTTTTATTGTCAAAACAAAATATGTTTTGAAATGGTTCAACATGAAACTGACTCCAGAGTTGTGTACAAAAATGGTAAAGCAGTGATTCAGTAGGTTTTAGTCTTTTTCATGGAACACCATGAGGTTTAAGACACTTTCTCAGTTCATCTGACAAAAAAATCTTCATACATACTCAAGCATTTTTTTTTTATTAACAATCGCACTTTCAGAATGTGTCATTTTCCAGATATCAATGGTTTTATTGGTGCTTGTATCGTACTAAGAAACCAGAGGAAAAAATACTTCATTGAAAATGCAGCTGTTTCTAATAACAAAGTTTCAGGGACACACTGTGTCAAAGTAACTGCACAAAATATGTATCCATCATGTTTTCATTGTATTTAACAGAGGACCCATTGTGCACCTCAATTTCATAATGTGAAACCCACATCATGACAAAAATATGGGCACACAGAATCTTCCTGTTTGATCTTTTTTTTAACACTTTTTAGACCTTCTTCAAACACAGTTGTTTTTGTAGTGTGTATTTACAACCCCAATCATTTAATTCTGAAAAGTGTCAAATGATGAAATTGAAAATCCAGAATAAGATGAGACCCAAAGCTTTTGAATGGTTTGTTCCAACATCACTTATATATGTATAACACCACTGAGTCTTCAGTCCACATTTCCACTTGGTGCTGGCACGTATGTAAGAAAAACGACACATCACCCTCACACTTAGAAAGGTCAAGAGCAGCCATCATTATCTTTGAAAAACAGATTCATCTTCGTGCAAAAGGTGAGGTTTGCACAGATCAATACAGCAGTTCTAATGGGATCTACCTTTATTCCTTTTAGCTGTGCTTTAGATCACTTTGATAGCCCTCCCCTGCAGCTACCCTTAACCTTGATTCAAGTGTCTTTGGCTCAGCGCTATCTGTCTGAGTTGACCCTGTAAGAGCAGGAGAGGAGATGTCTGCTTTGATGCCTTTATGCTGCATCTGCTGCTTCTCCGACTTGCCTCCAGCTATACAATACACTTGCACACAAGACTGTCAGAAGAAATGGTGCAGAGAACCAAGCTAAATACAGGAGAGGGTGTAATGTGTAGCAGGAAGCCATGCTCAGCACACATGTGTGTGTTTGTGAGTGAGCGTTTTGATGCTCTGTTGTTTTCTTGAGGTGAGCCATGAAGCCCGATGTGAGTCAGAGGCCGTCCACAGACCTATCTCTGTCTTCTCTGCCTTTACATCCCCTCCCCCACCTCCGCTCATGCATTTCCCCTGTCAATGCTACACATGTAGTTCACAGGTTACAATCAATAATTTGTGCTCACCACCCTCCTCAAAGAGATGTTGCTCAACCTCCACCCATCCATGGTGAAGGCTGTTGCTAAGGAGCGGGGGTAATGGGATGCAGTCTATTTTTCAGATGTGTTTCAAAGTTTTAATGGGGCCGCTCCCACATAAGAGCCCCTGTGTGGATTGTGGTAATGGGCAGCTGAACGAGCAGGCGTCCTCTCCATGCTCTACAATCACGAGTGTTATAGCTCGGAGGTCATTATCCTCCTGTCCCACGCTGACTTATCCTCTGCCATGGAGCAAAGCCACAGAGAGAGATCTACTAAATGGTTTCAGTGCCTCTAATTTCAGAGCAACTCACCCAAAATTGGTCAAGCCCAAACCAGGCTGGCACTCACATCTATTTACATTGCAGAGTCCTTGTGACCTTTAAAGGTTACTCATCTGCGCATTTATTTACTCCATCTTTATCAAATTAGCTTCATTTGCTCTAATTGGAGCAAGCCATGGTTGCATGGCTGAGAGCTGGTCAGATGCTGTGTCGTGCATAGTCATGTTAGTGATTATGTGACAAATCTCTCCTTCTCTGAACTCACTCAGAACACGTTCTCTGTGTCTTAAGGCGCAAATCTGTTTTAAATGAATCTCACTCACATTACCAGTTCCTCACAAGAGCAAGACAGAGCAGGATATCTAAAGATCAATATGATCTATCGCCATGACTTTTAGTGCAGACGATCATGATGCCCTCAGGAATGAGCTCCTCTAACTTTGATGATCTCCAGACATGATAAGGTCAGCTTGTTATATTTGTGCAGCACTTTGCTTTCCGACCCAGCGCCTATGAAGCCATTGTTATTCATATCAGCTTCACATCTGTGTTTGGAATGAATCCCACAATGTTAGGCCAGCAAACAAATGAAAGTGGTATTAGTGTGCATGTTTGCACAGTCACGCTGGCTGTTAACAGACTTGTTATTATTTAGTGGATTTTGCTTTGGCCTACGTTGGACCGGAGTTACCGTGCATGTAGTTCTAAAACAAAAAACAGCCAATGTAAAACCACCTCTAGTTTTTATAGTGTGTATTTGAATAAATCTACAGTGCAAAATGCATTGTTTTATTGACTAATTGTTCGAAGCATCATTTATGTACAATGAAACAGCAGTTCACATATCTGGTCACTCTGGAACTTGTTTCCACACTTCTGCATCTACACTCAAATTCGTACCATGATCATTACCAATGGGGATGTAACTGTATTTACCACTCATGTTGCTGTTTATCCTTGCTGTTAATCTGTGGTTTGCATTTGTGCTCAACCAGTCAACCGTGATTTGTTACACCACCATGAAACAGCGTTTGCCCTTTGAGAATACAAGGCAGTCGAGTCAGCATCTATTCCACTGAAGTCGGTGTTTCACAGTCATTATGTTTCTTGAACTAATTATTTATCTTGCAGATGAAATTCGGGGTATGTTCAGCCGGTCATTAATTCAGCAAGGCTCACTTGGAAATGTGAATTAGGTCAGATTAGTGAACTGGAATAAGAGTGTGTGGGTATTCATCCACAGTGGGTGCACTCAGTTTGTCATTATCTTTATTAGTAAATTAGGTAATTGCAAGATAAAGCACACTTGTGCACCAGAGACATCAGCCATTAAAGAGCCCCGTTGCAGCGCAAAGTGCAGAAGGTCAGAGTGTGCAAAGACAAGTCTCTCTCTGGGATTGTTTGTAAATTCATTACTTATGCCACCCACACAAGCTTCTAATTATGATTTGTATTTTTGTCTTTGCTGCAGTAGATTTGTTGAGCAGTTTGAATCTTTTCTCCTCGCCATCATGTTAATTATCAGAAATGGTTTGAATATATCTAAAAACACACCAGAAAACCGATTCACATTTTTTGCCATAATGTGCAACACTGTTTTTAATGCTTTGAACAAGCAGTCCTGAGACTCTGTCTTTAGTGCAGGTGAACTGTAAACTGACTGAACCAGTCTCATGGAAAAGCCATGACTATCTATGGTCGCTAGTAAAAGGACAAAACAACCCAATAGCTGTTTGGATTTGATGTTTTCTAGTTGTTCATAGCAAACAAAGTCAGACAGACATTACAAAATGAGTGTGGGGTAAGAGACACTTTGCTGCATCTCAAGCTACTCGTAGCGCTCAGCCACCTGCCCGGTCAAGACTTGACATGCGAGAGAAAAGAAATCTGGAAGCGTTCAGGCCAGCAGCCGTCCAGAACTCTCCCCACTTCCAGCCATCCTGTTTCTTAACATTTAAGTCGCAACTCTTTCCCCTGATTTCCTCACACATACACACCTCCCTCCCTTTTCAGCCTTGTCTGTGAGCAATTAGCCTGCGTTTATCCCTGCTTCCTGCGTTCATCTGATCTGTCCGACTGGGGGGCAACTGGGCTGGTGGGCCGCTCGGCCTCGCAGGACACGAACGAAGGTGAATGCGTGTAAAGCTGTTGAGGAAGGGAGGAGGTGAACGGAGACATCATGGAGCTGGCGTTGACTCATACATCTGAAAGTCATTGGGACATGGAATCACTTCCCCTCCTTCTCTTCCCCATTTCTCTCTGGAGCAGGTTTTCCCCTCTCAGCCGGACCCCTGTCCAAATGACCTGCTGACTTGTGTTTAGGAATGACTTCCAAATGAGCTCCTGGCAAAGGAACTCAGTGTAGATCTTTATTTGCACCGTGGTTTTTATGTGCTGGTGTCCACCTGTAGTTTCCTCTGCAGGCCTTATTCAAGGTCATGGTTTGATGTAAGCACTCTACATCAGGAAACTCTTAGTGGAACTTGGTTTATACAAAGCAACTTGTTGCAGATCCAGTTTTTAATGGAGCACATTTGAGTCTTGTTGGTGTATTGATTTATTGTAAGAGTTTCAGACTGGAAGTTTTTACTGCGAGTCCCTCACCTGTGTTTCACCCATCGCGTGCTGCTCGGACTTCCCTCTCTTTCTCTCAATCTTTTTTTTTTTAACACTGGTGCTCTGTGTTTTTCACTCACAAGTGTTACCAAATGTTGGCCACATCCACACAGTGACTTTGGACTCATAAACACTCTGCTGCCACACTGATTGCGCTGGATTACATTTGTAAGATTGAGCGTCTGCCCCTGCATCTCTGTGTGACATTATCTCTGCAGGCCAGAAACAAGGTCTGCTCCTCTCTCATTGCTGATCATCACAGTGAAATACTGTCACAGCTTTGGGCTCGCTGGGTATGCCAGGTTAGTGACGCACATTTCAACGTATACTTAAAGGACTGAGAACAAAGGTAGCTGCAAAAAAAGCTTCAAATGACCAACCTCAATTAGAAATTCCTCTCATTTTAGGACGGGAGGGAATGTGCTGACATTGTTGTTAATGTGCATGTTGAAAAGATTAGAATTGAAAACAAATCTCATAAATTGGAGTATAAAGGCAAAAAGAAAGCAAAGGCTGCGTGTCTGATGTCGTTCTGCCCCTGTGTAAGTGAGATAATTGATCTATGTGAGTAGTAAACAACTTTACATGGACTTTAGACAATAACAAACATACTGGATGTTTAATCTGCTGCCAGTCAGTGTGTAGCTCTCCCAAAAGAGGAAATTCAGGTTATTACTTGTACCTCATGGACCTTAATGCAAGTTGCCTCACAGCATTACAGCAAAAGTCATTTGTGCCAAGGCAGCCTGCTGCTATAATCCCCAGCATTAGCAGGCAGAGGGAGGGCAGGCTAACGTGATTTCCTGGCTGTGGCCTCGATGGGTCTCGGGCCTGTATTATCTGGCCATCAGAGAGACTTAGCTTCAACTCTAATATCAGTGTGGAGAGCAGGAAATGGCCTTTGTGTTGCTGGCCAATACAGCCTGCGGAGAGGAAGAGAGGAAACATGCACTGTGTCGTGCCATGTCGGGCCACTGCCTCTTGGTGCGTGCAGCAGCATTACAGAGGAGAACAGGCTCCAAGACTCGCACACAGTCAAGTCTTGTAACTCTTTCCTTCCCTCAGAAAGCATTCTGTGAGGTGAAGCAGAGGGGAAACTAACCAAGATACATTGCTCTCTTTTCATCCTCTCTACTATTTTTTTTCAAGGTGACTCTTACTTTACATTTGATTATGTGCAGAGTCTTTTTGCCTTAAACTGTGCTGAGCTGTTTTAGCCCCTGAAAGTTTGAGAGATTAAAGTATCCTCTTAGAGTATACTGGAAAACAGGGCACTAGCTCAATGTGGGTTTCTTTTCGTATTGTTTTTATTTTCCCACAAAACCCCATTTTTTTTTCATCAGCAGGTTAAATGGAAAATTGGAGCAGAGTGAAACATTTATGTTCATCGGAGTCTGTTTGGGCTGCTGCAGTTAGAAGAACAAAAGAGGGCGAGACTGCAGACGAAACAAACTAAAAACACAGGGACTGATTTCCTTTGACTTGCCCTCGTGTGCCAAGTACAAATGCATACTTGGATGAGCATTTAGAAGCACCGATGTCAAGTGTGCACAC
>JAUESE010000008.1:1931290-1945257 GCA_032274725.1 Malacoctenus triangulatus
AAGCAGCTCAATGTACACAATGCACGTCCACACAGGTGATCACACTGCACAGATTTGGGGGTTTAACACTGAGCAGCTACTGGAAGTCCAAGTGAGACAGATGGACATGAAGGAGGTGCCTCCAGGAGGCTGAACTAGCAGATTGTTAGACCTGCTGCAGCACATGTGGACACGCAAAAGGTTTCATACAACTGTTCTGTGGAGAAACAGCAGTTTTCACTTTGTAATCGTGATGTCTGCTTTGATCCATAAACTAAGTAAAATCTTCATTAGTGCCACTATGACCTTTTTGTCTCACTTTGAATAAATCTCCAATTATCTCCTGGGAAGATTTTTGCAGCAATCAAAATGAAAGTACTATGTTTACTTTACAATACAAATACACAATGAATCTGAACTATAATGCAGCTTCATACTGTTGCCCTCTATTATTGATGGGTGCTAGCAGATGTTATTGCTTTACAAATGGTACATAGATGTAAAATGCAACTTTTTTCCCAGCTTTTACTAAACAAAATAGAATTTTTGCTCCCACATTTTACTGCATGGCAGATGCAAACAAGAAAACAGGAGCTCGGACAGCCTGTGGATGGAGAGCTGACTGCACAAGGAAACATCTGTTGATCAGGAGGCCAACCAGTAATTCAATTTTTACCTCCTGCTGAGTCAGTATTTGAGCTTTCTCTCGATTTTTATTTCAACCCACGTAAATGTTCTGCCACTGAAGTGAAGCCTTTTCCCCCTCTGCCAACCAGCTCGGCTTTGGGAGGTTTTGATGCATAACATATTGGTTGCAGGCAGTGGCTGACACCTCCTCCAATGGCCAAGTTAAGCCTGCACACCATAAAATGGTGGGCAGTAAAATCCAAACTGTGGCGATGACGATGGAAAAGGGGTAATATTTCAGTTTGATGCGTCCCTTGTTGAGCGTTGTCAGGTTGTGTGTGTGTTTGTGTGTGTGTGCAGGAGGCTCCTGGTGTAGTTTGTTTTCATATCTCCTTTAAACCAACTCGGTACACACACATCATTACCTGATATTCTTCTGACAGAGTGTGTTATTTCCCAGTCATCCCTGCTGTCCTCCTCCTTCCACTCCTCCTCCTGATGTGTTGTCATGTAGCACCACCCACAGGTCAACAGGAGGCTGACAAGCTGGTGCGGAGCTGCTCTCCGTCAGGGAAGAAAGGCTCGAGAGTCTGACTGAAGCACCCGCACTTCTGCTTGTTGTGGGTTGAAAATCAACTCGGAAAGCTAGAAAAAAAAATAAAAAAAGAGGGAGGAAAATTCTCAGTCACGAACAGAGAGAGTAGTGCCCGACTCACTGTTCCTTCTTGTGGGACGGGGAAAAAGAGTGCAGCATACACAGGAGAACCCAGCGCTCTCTCAGATTCAGTCTTTGTTCAGGCTGTGCTGAATTATTTACCCGTGTGTTTAAAAGACGGCTCGGGGGATTTTCGACATTAGCTGTTTGGAGCCCGAGCTCAAGTCGTTGCGGCCTACAAAAAAACTCTGGATCCTTTCATGAAATGGAGTTTAGACAGACAGTCGTAAATGAAGAGTTATCAGGGAAGAAATTGAGAAAAGAAAGTTTGGATAAAAAGCTTAGTTGAAAGTGTGCTTTTAAATGCAGTGGATGCTTGTTTTAACCTTGTTCTCTGGCTCACATTGTGCTCTCCTGTGAGACTGCTGGGAAGTAAAAGCATTTCTCACACAAACCCCCAACGCTTCCTGTTACTTTCAAGATTGCACCCGGCTTTGCATGTTTTCTCTGCCTCACTGCTTTTTTTGTCTTTTGGACTGAAAATAAGCCTTGTATAGTTCTCATTTGCATTCACCGAGCTTCTCCATAATTTATAGTACAAGTACCTTGACACTGTTTGAAACTGCGATGCTGTCTAAGAGTGTTTTCTCTTTAAGGTACAGCTGTTGTTTTTTGTCTGCACAAGTCAACGGTGCAGTTTTGTTAACTTAATTGATTCAGTTAAAGTTTCCCCACCAAACTTTTTCTTCTGACGAGTCGAGTTTTCATAACGTCATGAGAAAATGAGCCATTACAGCTTGAGTTTGGAAAACAGATGAGCAGCGTGACGGGGGTGAGGGAGGGGGGCACAGATGATCCCACTCTCACAGATCTCCCCGGGTTCGATTTTGAGAAAGAAAACCTGGATTAGCTTTTGAGATTGCGTCACCGGTAAAGTGGAGGCAGGTCTGCCTACAGAAAATCTGGTCATGAGTCAGCTTGAAGAACATGAGGTGGCCAAAGCGTGATTCCACCCTCTTAACAGTCAAATACTGAAGCCCTGTTCAGGTCCACTCCCAAACACCTTTGCTCTGAAGTAAACCAAGCAACGTCCTGAGACGAAGTCCTCAGATGCAAGCCTGTTTTTCTGCTCATTAACTCGGGTTGTGTGTGAGCTTTCTCTGGACATTTTCCTCTTATTTGGGCAAGATAATTGATTGTGGCTGTGGAATCGACGTACCACAGCCACCCCCGCCCCCCTCCATGCAAATGTGCAGTGATGAGTCTGTGATCCTTTTTCCTGGGTTGTTTATGCAGCGCTCCTGCCATCGACGGCAGATGTAGTTCAAAGCTTTTTGACACAAAGGCTGTCAGTGGAAAGCTGCACAAATGCAAAGTCGAACTCCCACATTACTTCCTTCAGTGTTTCTTTGATTAGACCTCAGTGGATTCTGCATGCTGCTTGCATAAAGTCATCTCGCACTGGCCTATTTGAAATGATTACACCAGTTTTGTTCCAGTAAACGCCTGAAGTTTCAAGCGATAAACCTCAGGCTGAGAACCCAATTTTCCCCTGCAAACTCGGAAAGCCACAGGCGAACCCCCACTCCTGCAGAGCCTGTCTCTGAAATTGTGTTTTATTCAATTTTGTTGTGTGCTATTCATGAAAATTTCCACACTGAGGGTTACAGAAATAATTTTCTGTGTTTCCTCGGGGGGGGGAGAAAGCTCAATTCCTCCCCCCTTCCTTTTTTTCCCCTCTTTTTTTCCCCCCAAACAGTGCGACCAGGAGCGAGCACAAAAGGGGGACAAACAGCTCAGTATCAGCCATGATTTCCTGAATAGCCCAGTGGGAGCGCGGGAAGTCGGGCTGCGTGTAGCAGATCGGCGTTGCCCTGAAACAGCAGCCTTGCTGTGAGGGAGATGGCTTTTCTCTGAGACAGTCCGACTGTGAGCCACGGGTCTGCAAATGAAACAGGGGGAGGAGGGATGCAGCCTTTACTGATTCAGAGCCCCCGTTGCCTCGCTGGGCATGTCTGCTGCTGCGGTGAGGCAGAGGGGGAACAAGCAGCAGTGGATAAACAGACAAAGAGCTGCAGATAATTCAGCTGAAAATACAGTGACGCTATTTCCTGCTGTTTGTGAATTCATCAGACCCCACGCTGGGCCACTGGTGATTTCTAAATATATGCAGCTCATCTGATGTAGATGTGTAAACTCTGTGTAGGGTTAGGAGCGGCTGTGCAGACAGATTGTTTGTGCTGGGTTCTCTGCGGTCCTGGTGGGTGGGATCTGTCAGCACCATCTTACATTGTTTTCCACATGAACTTTATCGAGTTCCCAATTACGATGCTGGTCCTCTTGTCTCGCGCTCACCACCGCTGCTGAATTGACCTTGCATTCTTTGCAAGGCGGTGCTGTTGTGTATTCAGGCCAGCAGTCCTGTTAGGCAGGCAGACGGTGAGGCAGACTGACTCCTCTTAGGCCCTGCTCCTGCAAGACCCTGCTTAAGAGGCATCGGGCTTGCACACTTAGGAGGGGAGAGCAGGCTTAGCTCTTAGCTCTCATTGCAGCTGACATTGTATCAGGCAATAAGACAAGGCCAGGCTGCTGCAGCCTTATTAGCCCTGTCTGGATTGGCCTCCCCTCAGCCTGACAGTAATGTTCAATGAGAAAGGTTGTTTTGGAATTTAATGGAATGGGTAGAAATGAACCTGCATGCCGCACATGGAGCGCCGACCGCTGCTGCCGCGTTCCCAGAGCCCGGCTGCCTGAACAACACAAGACGGGGCACAGAGGAGACACTTGCAGTAGGTGGAGCTCTTGTGTAGGATTTTGATGTCGGCGCTTGATTCACCTGCTGGTGAAGGACACTCCAGCTGCCTGTGCCGAGTGTGTGAGTGCACGCATTCCTCCCAGGCTGTGCCTTTGCAAAATGCAAAGGTAGCGTACGCTGTCGAGATTTACAAGCCTTCTGTATACGTTTACTGGCGCCGTCAAGTAAAACACATTTTCAGTGTGGGGCTAATTGACAGTTCCTGATGGGTGGAACAGCACTGCCAACTGCTGGTGTTTGCATTAGAGCTTATTAGAAAATGTAATGGGATCTTATGTTTTCATCTGGTAATAGTTTGTGAGCGTATGCGAGGATGGACATGCTTTATTTGCTGCCTCCAAGCCCACATACCTTCCTCTCAGCACCGCCTGACACCTCCACGCTGGAGAACAAACGCAGATGTCTTCCCCACGATTCCTCCCTGCTCTGCCTGTTCCCCCCCCCCTCCCCCCCATGCTCTCCCTCCTCCCCGCCTTTCTCTCTCCCCCTTGCGCCACCGCAATCTACCGCAGGCCCTCCATCTCTCCGGCCTGTCAGCGTGCTTTTTCATTTGGCTTGTTGCTACAGGGGGCTCGACGCTGGCAGATTACAACTCGGCAGCCAGTCATTTTCGATTTATCAGAGCCCCCTCCCTCTGAGCCTCCTCCCTTTTTTCTCCCTCCCTCAGCCTGCCACACTCTTTCCCCTCACCAGTATCCATCCAGACACACAGCAATTCCTCATCGCACCTCCGCCCCCACCGCCACCCCCCCCACCCCCCATTCCCTCCCTCCTTCCATATCTTCCTCTTTCGATCAGCGCTGAAAATTTAGCTCGCAAGCCCCAAGACAAAAAAAAAAAAGAAATATTGTGGCAGTGGAAGCATTTAAGTTAGAGAGGCAGCTAGAGCTGTATTATTACTTAGGCCTCTGTCACCGGTGATGACCCGGGAGAGTGGAGAATATCGATCGTGTGTCACTCAAGGCATTCAGCAGATTGCATTGACAAAGCTTGTCGGGGCCTTTAATAGCAAGGTTAGCAGCCCTGACTGGGACCCAGGAGAAAACTCTAACTGTGCCCTATTTCATGGTGGCTTTTAACCATTCTCCAGGTCCAGAGAGTGGATTGATAACAGTAAGGAAGTAATTTTGCCCTCATAATAGCCTTCCTGTGGTTGACATTTGTGGCCCCCAGTCCCTGGTAAAAGTGCTTTTCCAAGTGGCAAAAGAAGGCCAGCATTGTCTGACTGCTTTTTGTGACAGAAAATAGCTGCACACTGACAAAGACGTCTTACCCTAAACAAAGACCGGTGCAGGAAATAAAGAAAAAGGCAGAAAAAAATCTAAAGGAGTGTACAAGTGTGATTTATGAGTCAAAGGAAGTCCATTACTTGCCAGAGGAAGCCCAGACCAAAACACAAACAGAGTGAGGGCATGGCTTGCAAAGAGGGTCATGGAGTAATTCCTCTGCCCTGCCAAGATCGCTGATAGCTGCTGAAAACCTGACGTGTCAGAGGGAGGGGGAAAAAAATGACAGGATTTCAATCTCGCTGTAATTCTCAACATAAATAAGAGCACTAAACCACCTCAATAGTCTCTCTTTAAGCCAAGTGATGTGGAACTAGGCTGAAACGTAACAGGTCCCCCGTGTGTTGTAATTCGCCTTACACACGAGTGGAAGCTATTTCTACAAGCAGCAGAGTCATTGCTGGGTGCTGTCAGGTCTTTGGGGGCAGGGAGCTATTCTCAGTGCTGTGTAGGCCTAAATCATACTGCTGGGATGGATTCCACTTCTTCCACAGTCGCTCTGTGAAATCGGATAAAGAAAATCTGTTTATTTTATGTGGTTAGAGGTATGAGAAGTAAGAAAAAAAAGACAATGTTCTGTGGTGTAAAACCCGCCTTCATTGAACTACTACAAGTATGTGCCCCAGTTACTGAGTGTGCAGAAGCTTTTCAATTTAGAACGAGTTCAGTTTCCAAAGTTGTTCCAACTCTTAAGTGGATTTTTTTAAAAAATACTTTTCCAGCTGCTCCAGTTGCACTCTATGTATGTGTGAGGATGGAGACGACATGTGAGTGCACAGATTGCATTGCGGTGTCCAAAAGTCAGTAATAGTGAAATTGCTACAGTGCATATTAAAATCATTTACATGTCAGACCATATTAAAAAATATGACTCACTTCTGTTTCTTTTAGTTGTTAACATTATTCTGAGCTTCATCAGTCACTTCATCCAGTTCAAATATGAGCACATTGTGTAACAGAGTTTGTATTAATTCCCAGTTTTCCTGTAAAAATTTAAAGCCCGTGTCTTCTGCCCCCCCAAAACCAGTTTGAAGTTAACTGATGATGTTGGCTTCCTCCTGAAGAAAAACTTATAATGCACACTGGCAGGCACTGATGTTTTTCATTGTGTTGGCCAGCACTGATTACGCCATCTAACTACATGGAGACCCACTGCAAATGTAATGTCTGGCCAGCCTGGTTGTTTTGATTGGCAGATGGGGAGGAAATCCTCCAACACTCCCACCATCAGGCAGCCTTGAGTCACAGGCTCGCATGTTCATGCCACTGCGTGGTTCATCACAATGGACGAACAAACATCATCCTTTTGACGGGGCTGCAGCGCCTCTGCGAGAGATTGTGCACAATAAGTGAAGCAAGTTGTGTTTTGTGCAACATCTTTACAAGCCAGTTGTTGTTGCATGTTGTCTATATCCTCACCAAGTGAGGTGTGACAGATTGTTTCTTGTTTCGCAGCTGTAAATGAATCTTTCACATAAGCTCATCACATCACACCAATATTCTCAACAGCTCACAAACAGTCAAACAATGCAGACCGCCTTCTGTGAGGCCTCAAACCTGTCGGCCGTCCACTGGAACCACTATGGGTGCGTTCCAGCCGCACTTTTATGATCAGTCAGATGAAAGGGAATCAGGTGCACAGTCAGTGCACTGCTCCTGTGATGTTTGTGGACGCCGTTCTATCATCACCGTGGCTTTGTGCATCCTGCTGCATCACAGGAGTACGGTGTGGCTGGGTTGTTGAAGTCCACATGAGTTATGCCTCCGCTCTGAAATTCTGATTATTTCAATTACAATCATGTTGTTTGGCTGTGTTTTTGTTGCCCTTGGCTTCCGCGGTCCCCCATTACCAGTCTGTCGGAGCAGATGTTTACTGGCAGACTCCTCACGAGCCAGGCGAACTCAGGCTGCTATTAATATGGCGGGACCGTAGCGCTGTGTTGTTTTATGACTTGATAACGACAGATGTGAATTTCAGGAAGGTGGCTAAATGAGGACGTTTACAGCAGGGTTTAGCGATAACAGTGGCAGCCTCAGGCAGGCACCTTCGGTCAGCCAAATAGGAAATGTATATCCAGCCATCAGATTTTACAGCCCCCTCTAATCCCCGAATAGCTGTGCAGATGGAGCCAAACGCAGGTAAGGGGAGACGCTATCATTCTTGTTGGTTTATACCGGCATGCGAGCCATAGCGCAGTGCTTGACGGGCACAGCTGCCCTTCACTAAATGGTCATATCCGCCTGCTCGCTGGAGATGAGCTAATGACCCCCTGACCTTCACTTTAACTTCCACGGGCTTCTTAGATAGTGTAATTGGCTGGAAATCACAGTTGATCACAGAGGTCTGTTGCTGTTCACTGATAAGGTGATTACCAGAAGGGAATGATGTCATATTTTCCTGAAATGAAATGATTAGCGTTTAGCTCACGCAGCCTTTAAATGGTAATCTGGCAGTCAGTGGGACCTGTGTCTTATTTGCTGTCGTTGGCACTAATGTGGATAAAAGCCAGTCATTTGTCTGTTTTGCTTCAGAGCTGATGAATTTAAATTACATTTTTATTGAGCGACTTGAGAGGATTTGAGCAGAATGTCTTTTAATTAATCTCAAAAAAGCTTAAATGTTTCCCAGTTTTATTTACTGCATTACTTTCCAGCCAGTAGTTCCTCCTGCCTCAGGGTTTAGTGTAATGACAAAGCTATGACCTATATAGACTCCCTCCCTTCGTCTAAGTCACAGCGAAGGTACGGCGCTCTGCCACAGTACAAATGCTTTGTCCTTCTGTGTGTATGTAATAAGCACTGGTTATTTCCTCAAGCAAATGTATGTGGTGTGACATGCACTCTGCTTCTATTCCTGTAACGTGAAAAAAAGACTTCTTTCCCTAAACTAGAAGCATTTGTCTATCATATTACCACCACACATGAGCCTCACACAAGGCTTGACCCAGTGTTAAGTGTCTGCGCTAAATTTCATTGCCTCCATCTACTGGAAGGCCTGCCAATATACTGGCAGTGAATTCCTGGAGGAAAATAAATGGCAATAAAAAAGAGAAATGATAGCCCCTGCAAGCCGATAGCAGAGGGCTTTTTCTTCGCCGTCGTTTTTCCATACCACTCTTTATTGAGGCTGCCCAGCTCGGGGAGCTGTGATTTGGCACGCTGTCTGTGACTTTACTTGGACGGGCGTTTGAAAGCCAATATTGAAGTAACGACACCGCAGCACATATTGAAGAGCTGGGGAATCATGTAATTAATTGCATGCAAATTTCTTTGATGAGTAGTTACATGGTGATGAGCACTCGACGGGGCCACTAAAAGTCCGATGCGTTTCACATATCCAGTGCATTCTGGGAAAGCTTCTAGTAACAGTATGCTCTCGCCGTGCTCGGGGAATGTTCGAGCTCAGGGAATTGGACGTGTGTTAAGTGAGCAGGAAGGTTATTTTACTGCCACGCTGGGCTGCTATAACAAGATGTTCAGATATGATATGAGAGAGTACAGTTCTCCCACTGCTCTTATATCCCCGCCTCCCCCCCCCACCCCTCCCCGCTCTGACCTATCACCACCAACACCACGCGTTTTCTCCACCTGCTCAGTTCATTATTAAATCTGGGAATTGTCCCCATAACTCAATCCACCAGTCTACAGCATTATATGACCATTTGTGAGTAGGGTGATCGCGACGCAGGGCAGAGGATGGATGTTAAAAGCATATTGATTTGTCTGTAATGTCGTCATAGATCAGAGATTTATGGCAATATATAAATGCAGCCGCAAGCTTTAGTAGCCTCCAGCCTGCGGTGGAGGAAATGGAGTCCTTAGTATGACTGATGAGATCAAGACAGTGCTCTCAGCCACGTCCCGCACCCCCCCCTCCCATATGATCCTCCATTTCCCACTCCTCCTCCTCCTCCCTTTCTCCCCCCCCCCACCCCCCCACCCCCCTCTCAGGATGCTCTCACCCTGCGGCTGCTGCGACTAGCCCTTAGATGCTCCATATCTTCTCCTCGGCTTCACATTCCAGCACAGAGGCTCCGGAGCCCCCTCTGTGGCCTGAGATTGGTCGGAGTGGGGGCATCAGCCATCACTGATCTGTCCCGTGCTGGAAAAATGATGTCCGACAAGGTCGCCAGAGATCACTGGCCCACGTGGACGCTGGAGAATTGAGAGGAAATGGAGCTTCACCATGGCGACACACCTGAACACTGATACGAACTCCTCCACTGGCTGACTGCGACTGACATCTTAACCACAGGCAAACAGTGGACTTCAGCATGAACATGCCAAGTACTTTTAATATCATTTAGGCAGAGCAACCAAATAGCATGTGTCATGCTTGAACAACAGCTAAGAAAAAGGTATTAAGGGTTATTATCACACTCCGCGCTTGTGACCCCTTTGCTACACACATAGAGCTAACAGTCAACAAATCTGGGCCAAAGGAAGCCAAGTGCTGATGCTCAGTGACAGGCTGTGAGCGAGGGTGGCAGAAGGGGTTATGGGTGACGATCGGGCCAGGCGGGGCTCCTGTCTGTGGCAGTTAAAGCAGCTGGGCCTCAGAGCCAAGCACAGGGTCAGAGCCAGGCCACGCTGGTGGGCTCGCCCACGCAGCCGCTGTCACAACGATGACGTGGAGTCCGATGTCAACCGTGCTTTAAGGGCCCCGACCATCCCTCAGCCCCGATTTTCACAGCGCAGTCGGCTCAGATGAAGGCGGCCGTGAGTTAAACAGACCCAGCAGTTTCCAACTGCTGTCGTCGAACAGCCCAAGGTGTTGTCTCAAGACGGGCTCACTGAGAGGCTGATGTGATGCAGAGGCTGGTAGGGACATAATTGTCGACGCTTAATGTGGTCTAATGCGCGGCGCTGATGCATCCTGAGGCTGTAGGGGAGCGCCTGTACAGGAGCGAGAGCCACAGAAATTTTCGAAGTTGTTCACTTTAACAGCTCAGTGTTGAAGCTCTCCAGCACTTTATTGGCCCTCGTATACTGTCTGAAGGTAGCAGGAAGGAGATATTCAAAGTGTAGTCAGTAGAAACTGAGGGGATTTGACAGTGCTGCAGGAAACAGACAATTTATTATCAGCAACAGAGTCGAGGTAGTGGATTATCTATAAAACTTTCATGGTTCTCCCTCAGTGGCAAGCAGCCATAAAACTTCCCAAATGAGGGACTTGTTAATTTACTTGTTAAAGCAAATTAAAAATTTATAAGCGCTTTTAGGTAAATGAGATCCTCTTTCATTGCTGCCCTAGTGGGATTCTCTCTGCCAGATCCTGAGAGGACAGGTTAGCTGTTGTGAAAGCCGCAGAAGAACAATAAAAGCCGTTAAATTGTTCCAGGTTTTATTACCGCCGAGCTGCGCAGCTGCTGCTGCGCGTAACTAAGGGAAACCAGGAGCTGATGGCTACAGAATCCCACCGAGGCCAGTAGAAAACTGAGCCCAGTTCTCTCTCTCTTCTCGCTCCCGCTGCCCCCCCCCCCCTTCCTCTTCCTCACCCCCTCTCTCCCTCTCTTTTTGTGGGATGTGGGTGGGGGGTGGTGGGAGGAATTGCTGGGGCAGGTTGGTTGTGTATGGCTCTGTTTAAAAAGGCCTTTGTGGTTAGAAATGTTAGTGGGCCTACTTTTGTGCTTGATTGCATTGAGTCTCTAGTGCAGCCCTTGAGAATAGGTCAATACACTTGTAAAATTCCGCTATGGTAATGGTGAGCACTTTTCAGTAAGTGAGAAAATAATTGACTCCACATGTTCAAGACAGTGTTGTAATAGCTGTTTTAGCGTGCTGTGCAGTGGAACCGCGTTAAATGAGATATTTCATCATTTGCAGTCTGATCTTGGAATTTACCTCCCTGCAATTCTCCGTCTTTTTTGTCCAACTCGATCACCCTGCTCCGTCTCTGTTGGCATGACTGAAAAGAGCCCACTCCTGACTGACTCAGTCTCTTTGTGGGAGGCACTTGGAGTGCAAAGACAGGCATCATGTTGTTTAACAGACATTTCATATGGTTGAGAATTTGTCAATGAATAGCTCTTTTGCTACTTCATGTGGCAGCTGCAGCGACACGACCGTGAGAATTCTTGTATAGGTGGTTGTTTGTTACAGTTTGACCCCCAGTCAGTACATTGAAAAACGAGGTCCTTCAGCTCTTCCACATTTACACGACGACTTTCGGAAACTGAAAAGTGAGAGTGCGTCAGTGAATGCACCGTGAGTTCTATGAGAGGAGCCTCTCTTGTGTCAAGGCCAGTCAAGAAGTAGCAATCTTCTGACACATTATTGGAAATCTATACCATCGTGGTGTATTGAAGAGAGAGCCATTGACGGGCCCCACACTTCTATATTATCTGTTTTAAATAGAGAGAGATATCCTCTCCCACATTGGCAATTTGTATGTATTCTTCACACAAGTGTTTATTTGTAAAGATTCCTGAAACATCCTTAAAAACAATCCCCATCCTTTTGTGTAGTTTGGCAAAGTATTTTCAGCCTGTTTTCTAACTTGGTAACCTGATTCCACTGAAACACCTGAGTGTTTGCTCTGTTGTTGTGGTTTAAAAACCCATGTGAACCAGAGCAAGCAGACCAACACCACTCATCAAGCGCTATAAACTACCTCTGCTACTGTTTGAGCAAAATCTGAATGCAGCATAGAAGTGGATCAGTGGAGTGAACCAACCGGGACAGAACCACTGTCCCTCCCTGAAGCCACCTCCGAGAAGGCGACTTCCTGTTGCAGTTTTGTCCCAAGAGATTTCATTCAGATGCCACACTGAATTGAATCAAAATGCAGCTTTGGTTTACTTTGACCAAAGCCAGCGTGAACACAGCCCAGGTCAGCTAAAATAATGAATTCAGCAAACTGCTGCAAAAGGATTTGAAAGGTTATTGCAGTTGTTTGTCCAGTGGTCCTGTGACCTCACAGAATGATGCATCTGTCTGTCTGAAATCTTGAGCATATTAACCTGTAAAGTTGGATCACTGGTTATATTGAGGGGGAAGTGACAATAGCCACCCAGCAAGGAGGTGACTTCAGTTCTGCGAATCACAACAAACGCTCAACAAAATTGTCTCCTTACAGTGAATAAATTCATTAAAGTGTCACTCAAACACTGTTTAAAAGAAAGCATTGTTTCAGACCTGAAGTATTAGAGATAAAGCCACACCATGAGTTTGATCATGTGCCTGCAAACTGAGGGCCTTTCCTATAGGTATACAATTCTGTGTGTGCTGGCTGTCTTATAAGAGTGATCTGTAACAGAGGTGAAGAGGTTCCTCGTGGCTTTGGGCCGAAGCATGCAGCACTTTGGCCGCCCTCTTCCAAAGCATCACACCGGCTGGAGATTGAAAACAGTTGCTGATTCTCTACTTGAGTAAATTCAGACTGGCGAGAGAAAAAACTTCATCCCCCTAACACAGAGCAGATTGTAGGAAAACAAGACCTCACTGTGTGGAAATTAATGGCAGATGCACTTACTAGTAGTTTAAATGTTTCATTAGATGCCGAAGTCTTGCTGGGTCTTTAATTGTTGTGAAATTAGCCCCTTGGAATATTAAAACCACCAGCTGCCCATTATCTTTCTTCAGGGCCAGTTGTTACCCAGGCTGAGCAGCTACAGTACAGTCATTAAATAAGTCCATCCATATGCTTTAACCTGTGTCTTAATTAATGTCTTTATGTTATTGCGTCTGAACAGCTCACCAGTCCAGGCATCTGCATGCACGCCGCCGATCACACCGCTTTAGGTCTCTGCCGAGAGCCGTGCTCATGCTGGTGTTCATTATGGGAGCTAAGTTTAAACGCCTGTAAAACAGATAGAAAACGACTCGAACGTTGTAACAAGTGGGTGGGATCAGATCGGCACAGATCAGGTCACAGAGACGGCCCCCCTTCACCCACACACGGGCTTCTCATTTCCATTTATCATCAGACAGCAGGTCATTAAATTTCAGCTTCCCCATTTGATGGCACTGACCACCACCATTTGCTTAAGACATCCATTAATCACTCCATAAAAAGAAATAAATCCATCATGCAAACCTCAAAATGGAGAGAGCGCATGTAGGAGAAAGGGGAAAAAAACACAATTCTCTGAAGTAATTTAAGGGAGCTCAGGGGGAAATTAAAGGGAACAAGCTGAGGGATACGTTTTGGAATAGCTGTGTAATCAGGTCCCGAGCTATGTAATAGCCCTGAAAGATGAGCCGCTCTTTATTGGAATGTCTTTATTAGACATGTTCTTCAGACATTACACACACTTAAATCTGTGCAAGATTCCTGATTTCATGGAGCACTTTCCCGCTGATAAACCAGAATACAGATGGCATGATTATGTGTCTCCGCTGCAGAGTCACTTTGATACCACATTGATTATTAAAAGACAAATCTCTACATCTCCCCCCCACACTTGCATGATTATATCCTTTGTAAGCCCACCATATATGAGTTTGGTTTTTGGCAGAGAATATTTTGATGGAGGAATTGAGAACAGCTATCAGTAAGGCCTGCTTTTTTTTAATTTTATTTTGAAGGGGGATGTGTGTGTGTGTGTGTGTGTGTGTGTGTGTGTGTGTGTGTGTGTGTGTGTGTGTGTGTGTGTGTGTGTGT
>JAUESE010000008.1:1947996-1961881 GCA_032274725.1 Malacoctenus triangulatus
ACACACACACACACACACACACACACATACACTCGCTCCCTCCCAGAGGTTCTTTATGACTGCCAGAAAAAAACCCACACACAGAGGTCTGCGGTCCTTGTGGAGGAGCTGAAGGCAAGTATTACCCGCCAACAGAAAGAGCGTCTGTGTGTCCCTTCACCCTGTGACATATTCCAAGAAGTAAAGCGAGCAGTCTCGAGAGACCTTACTGCCACACAGCCGCCCCTTGCTCTTTGATTTGTGTGGAGAATCTACAGCAGAGCGATCAGATATCTGGCCATAATTAAAGCTGTCATTTGGGAGGCGAGCTCGTCTCTGAGAAAGACATGGTCGAACAACTGAAGCAAGACGGATTCTGCGTGTAGCTTTACAATGCTTGACTGGGCATGAAATGAAATAAGTAATTTGATGTTGACAACAGAAATTGAAATGATACTTTGTGATTTCTGTCAGACTGCAGTGTGGTGACTGTGCAGCAGTTCACTGCAACACACTGAGCTGCACCAATGAAGGTTTCAAAGCTGCTTACTTCGACAGCACATGTCTGAAACACTGACTCAGAGTTAGCTTCAGTTTATTTTGACTAATTCTTGTTTTTTCTTTTAATTCAAATTTCAAAGTCACATCATAGAACTACCTACATTTATTGGCTGGCTCTCGCTCTTTGATCATGCTTGAAGTCTCACTGCCTCTCTTTTTAAATCTATTTGAAAAATGTGCTGGAATGTCATCACACAGCCACACAAGTTTATCCAGAGAGAACAACCAGAGCTGCAACAAGGAGCTCTCCATAATCCTTTAAACATAAAGGGCAATAAACTATAATATGTAAACTATGACTATTATGGTGTTTGTAGGAGTATTCTCCACTTAATTCGGCTTTAGCACCAGGATTGTATTTCAAGTTCTGCAAATATTTCAATGTGTTTGAAGGTTCTCTCTTGTCCGAAAAAAGCCAGTCCTAAAAAAAATGTCATATCTGCTTTTTTAGCATTTCAAGGTGGACTTAAACTTGAAAAGTCTGGCGTATGGATTCGTTCTCAGCTGTCACTCACAGGCAAAAGAGTTCTCTGCTCTGCTTCTCAACAGTATGCGACATTATCAGCCAATCAAATTTGCATCTTCCCTCAGAGCAGTCCTGTTACCAAGTGCTTCCATTTGACTTTGCAACTGAAAAGTGCTGGAAAATAATCAGAACAAAAGGTTACGAAGCTTGAATTTATTTGGGGCATTTTACAGAATCACATTTGGAGGATGACGTTTTTAGTGTTTTCCTTTCATAAGCCACCCAGTTTGCCCCGTCCTGACTGCTCCTCAGGAAGCATCTATCACCATCTCTCTGTAATCACTTCCACCTGAGCTGGCATGTCAGCCACTCAGTTGACTCGGGGGAGCGGAGGAGTGGCGGCCCCGGCTCCTCGAGCTTCCTCCGGTCAAGCCAGCCCACAGGAGACTGAGCGAGCCTTCAGAAGAGCTGCTGAAAGCTGGGTAGCATGAAGACACACTTTTAGACCCCGGTGTCACTTTAGATGGTCACACTGTGTGAAGCTTCCTGTCTGGTCCCTACAGGTTTGTGAACAAGTCCCCTCCAGTCATGCTGTAAAAACCCACTTCACACATCACAAGAGGTGCAAGCCAGTACTTTAGTCGCAGTGATGGCCTCTGAAGCACTAAGGCAAAGGAACAACTACAGGGAATAAAAAAAAGGGGCAATTTTAAAAAAAAATCATCTTGGTAATTTACTGTGAAGTTTTATGGATACCGATGCACAGTGCAGGAGTTGTTTTAGGTTTATATTATGTGCTGCAGTTTTTGTTTTGAACTCATGTTCTACTAAACTGTTAGATTTTTTTTGGTAACATCGAACAGTGAAGCTGGACTGCTTCTGTGTTCCAGCGGCCCAGAGATGCTCCCTTACTGTATGAAACATACAGCGTCCAAGTCACTCGTTAGTAGCAGGGAGGTGTGAGACAGGAACTCGCTTTGACCCAAACTGTTCATTAGAGCAGCGATTCACTAATAGTATTTGCTGTAACACTCGCTTCCCCACACGGAGGGACTGTGCTCCGATGAAGCAGATGAACTGAGTTTGCCGACCTGGCACTGACTGGCAGGGAGCTGGAGGCCAGAGGAGGTCAGGCCTGGCAGCGTCCTCGCTCCCGCTCGCCTCCCCTGCTCACTCCATCCTGCCAGCTCATTAAGGCCTACAAATGGCACATCAGCTCGGCTGTGTTTGCCTCAACCCCAAACCCCAGCTAAATTGGCAGGCTTAGCCGCATTTGCTCTGAAGCTCAGGGTTCCCTTTTGGGTTCGTTTGAAGCCGACATGGCAGCCATCCCCCCCTCCCCTCCCCCACGTCCCCCCACTGCACCCCACCCCTTCAGTCTGGGTGGCAGGCATTCAGGCAGGCAGCAGTCCTAAGCAGAGAGAGTCTGCTGGATCAGGGAGGGCAGGGAGCTCGGGATGAATCACTCCCGTTTAGTCTCTGCGGCAAGGGGTGAAATGCCATCATTACCCGGCTGCCTATCAAATAAATTGGCAATTACGGGCCTGGGATTGCGAGTAAACAGCATGTTACTCCTTTTTTTCCACCCAAGGCTCATGATGAGGGGCGGGTGCTACAGAGAGAAGCTCCACAGCACTGGGTCGGAGCCCGCCAGTCAAAGTTAGCCAGCCTGATGAGAAGCACAAGAGGCAGACCATAATGAATGCACCTCTATATATCAGGGCCTGTTTTTAGTTCCTTGTGTGACCTGCTGTATCTGCTCTCTGGAAAATATTCCCACTGTCATGTTGAAACACTGGCAGCTCTAATTCCTCTGGACAGCACCTTTATGTAGTCAGTATAATACTGTGTTGATGTGTGTGCTGAGCTGAGCGATGGGTTGTTCCACAGTTACTGATACAAGCACTTTATTGGTGTTTATCCAGGCAAATTTTCAAGCTGGCGTTCTGACTGCAATGAAAATATAAGAATGGCGGTTTGTGTAATCCACACTCGTATGTCGTGGCTCCTCTCAGGCAAGAAGGTTTTTCTGCGGTGAAGTCTTTGAAAGTTGTTTTGTAATGAAACATCTGGAAGTGATATTGTTAAAAGTCAAGCACAAGTCTTTCCGTGCGTTTGAAGCGGTTTCAGCCCAAACATAGCTGAAGTCTCTCTTACGGCCAGTAAAACTGAACTCCGTTATTACTGGCTTTGCGGCGAAAACACGACAGCCTGCTCAGGCTCATGTGTGCATGTGGTGAAACCATTTCATTTACTCAAATTACAGCTTTTGAAAGCTGATTAATGTCATAAAGTGTAGTTGTTGTCATACAGATCACTGTGATGATTGAATTTACTGGATCAGGCCGGAGTTGCACGTGGTGTTTGTCTTTGACCTTGGACCATCGTATTTTTTCAGTTCGCCTCCCGTCGGAACTGAATCTCTGCTTATGCAACGTGAGCAGAACTGGTCTGCATTACACTATGTCCATCCCACCTCCTCAGTACATTCTCCAATTATTTCCTGACACTCTGATGTAAATGAGGTCACAGTCCCTCTACATGTCCAGATACGCTGGCCAATTTGCTGCGACACAGAACTCGTAATTGCTTGCATCAATTATCCGTCTCTTTCTCTCTCTACCTCTCAATAATTTGAAATGTTTCTTATTAGAGACAAGCATTTAGATATGGAGGTTGGAATGTTGTACCTATAATTAGCTCATTATCATGGGATCGTGCTTTCTGTTGGGGCTCCAGTGTGTGCACAGTGACGCTGTGAAATGAGCAGCAGATGTAGTGCAGGGATTACTTAACAGTCTTTTTAACTGTTAACTCGCTTCTCTGCAATTACCTGCAAGGACATACAGTTAGAGTATTTGAGTATAAGGCTTTATAAATGCTCTCATGTTGTTGTGGTTTGAGTAAAAGACTTAAAGCAGTGCTGGACTGACACTTTGTCGTTGACCAGTTACTTTTAGAAACAATGCAGTGTTGAATAACCAGCCAAGACAAAGGTCAGAATCACACGATGTTGCACTTGTTCCAATGTGGACAGGAGTTAAAAAGGGGAAAGTTTGAGGTTTAAATGTGGTTCAACACATGAGCGCATTGCTGCCTGCTTCTGCCTGAAAGCAGAAACAATGAAGAGGAAGAGGTGAGAAACCCTGAGAGATGGCTACATCTAGCAGGAGGAGTTGAAGTCAGTCTTCTTGCTGGGTTTCGTATATAACCCCTGCATCTGAACTGAAATCATTTCAAGCAAAAGGGAACTGGCTCCTATATTCATGCCATCTGGATTTTACTATTAATTCATCAGGAACACCTGGAGCAGATTGTACAAGTTTGTTCACCAGCTTCCTAACTGTCTCCTGGGCGCTGAGAGCTCCAGAGGAGTTCATGCCTACAATCAGACCCCCCCCCCTGCATTTCGCCCATTCATTATACCACTGACTGCACAGCCAGCTTGCCAGAAGATCTGGCCATAAGATCACTTGACTTGCCCATACCTACATCAGCCTGATGAATAGGCTGTCTCCCAGGAAATGTCCAGACATGCTTATTACTACCTCTGGCACTCCAAATCAAGGCCTCTCTTCCCCTTCTCTCGCTCTTCCTTTATTGTTCCTTCTCCATTTTCTCTCTTACTGCCTCCAGTCGACTTGTCAAGGACCAGAGTATGACACTTTGTGACACGGCGGTCGGGCAAAATTATGCTGCGGCTCTGTCGCCCTGCCAGCACCCAACAGCCGAATGTCCATCAGGAACCTTTGAGAGGTCCCGCTAGATGGCTTGTCCCTGCAAGTGCTGGGGGCACGCCCGCCTCTCTGCCTACACTCACAAGAGTTTAAGTCAGACATCTACATCTACTCTCCTGGAATATAATTAGAATGTGAGAAGCACAGTCAGAATGTTTGGACTGACCTTTGAGCATCCCTCAGGTTAGGAATGCATAACAAGAGTTCATCGCTGCTAATTCTTTATTGCAGTTCTTTTCTCAAACAAAAATCAAAATATAGATTATTCCGAGTTTGTGACCTTTACCATAGTAATGCTGCCGCATACCCCCAGCAAAATCAGGGTCTGAAACAGTTGAAAGTGGTGTAGAGAGGCGTTGGTGTGCTAAAAAAGTGTTGGCTGATCCTGACTGAATGCAGTCCTTCACTGCTGTGGATGATAAATCTATTCTCATGGAAGATTAATGGACTGGAGAAGTGGTGTTGAATGTCATTGTTGAAGGTTGAAAGTATTGAGCGCCTGAATCCTATCCATATGTTTTCAGGAATGACATAAATAGGCTCAGCCGGAATCCATTTTGACTTATCAAGCATAAACCAGTGCCAGAGCCATGCGATACTTGCCAAGTCTTCAAGCTCTGAGGCTTCCAATAACAAATCCTATTCCCCATAATTTCCACTGAAATTGGCTATGGCTATGCGCTGCCACCCTGTTTTTGCTCTTGCAGTGCGTCCCACTCTTGGCTACATATTACTTCCGCATTCCCTGTAACCCGACCCCTGTAGCCCCAATTTTTGATGTCATAGCAGGCTCTGGTGAGGGAGTCTCTCTCCTCTCTTTGTTCCAGCCTTTTCAGCGTGGAGCCTGTTCCGGTGGGGTAAGTTGAATAAGTGGAGCCCGGAGGAATCTCTACAAAGGTCTCACTCTGATTGGATGCATGCAGAGCCCAAGGAGAGAGCGCCGGTTGCCATAGCAATGAGAGCAATGTGGGAACTGGCTGCATGAAGAAGGAGAAAGGGGAAGTGGTGCTTTCTTTTGTGATAGGAGGTCTTCATTGACTGACATTACTCTTCATCAATACACACAGGCAAACATGCAAGTAAACACAAATGTGCAGGCAGACACAACAGCACCACACGTACCTTTTTACCCCCCGAGGAGAGGCCGAGCAAGAGTGCATACTTAAATGACAATGGCCTGGTGGGGGTGTGCTCAGGCACAGGCTGGGAACCAGAGAAAACACAATCAGAAACACCGGGAGTCCAGGGCCATCTTTCCCTCATCAGCGTGATGACTGGCCATTCAGGGCTACAGATCGCTTACTTCCCCTCCGCAAACACCCCCCCCCCCCCCATCCTCTGCTCATCACAGCCAGTTTAAACAAAGAGAGGAGCAAAAATCATCAATCTCTCTTTTTCTCTGCTCATTTGTATCTTTTATCTGACTTGAGGCAAATTGTTTAAAAAACAAACGTAACCCACAATATTGAGGTCACATGACTTTCAAAGAGTGATGTAAGCCCCTCTAAGGACCACATGTTTGTGTTTCTTTTGTGTGTTTTCTATATGCGGATCCTGGGCGTCTGCATGTTTGCATCAGAGTTTAGCTGCGGGGCGTCGGAGATGTGTGGAAGGATTGGGTGGCGTGTATACATGTTGAGTCAAGTTAGGCTGAGTTTGAGGGTCACAGGGGGCTCAAATTGCTGCGTGAAGATTACACAGGACGGCCTGTTGGTTGCTGAACCTGCTGCAGCCTTCCATGCCCACAGACTGACTCCAACAGGGTGATCAGGGGAAGAGGACCACCTCCTGCTGCGCACCAAAACAAACAGCATCCTTTTACACTGAATGATGGGGCCAACAAAACAAATGCACCATAGGATGCAATATTCTTTAGCATATTTTAGAATACATCGGGGGAATGTTTCAGTTTGTCATCTGAATTTGTCTGAATCAGCCTGGAAAATGTGGCTATTTAAATCCTTAAGGCCTCAGAGAGGAGTGATGCAACTCTGACCAGAATGTTCAGCGTGGTTTGTGAAAGCTTTGGAGATTTCTATGAAACTTACTCGTCAACTCCATCTTTGAGGGCAATGGCTTGAAATGTATGTTGTTGTATACTTCAGGTAGAATAAGGGCAAAATATCAAGACAAAGGAATTGGAGTCTTCAGTATCACCTCAGTACCAAACTCGTGGCAGGACGCAGGGTTATTTTATCAACCAATAAATCTTGAATGTCTTTGGTTTCATAAAAAAAAGAAAAATCCTAAACAACTGTTTTGTAGAAGTCCTTAGTTCACACATTATGAGATAAAAAAATCTCTTTTTTATAAATTACCAAAACATAACATGGAGAAATGTTGCTTCCTCTGTCAAATACTGAGATGCAAATAATTGTGATCATTACAAAAGGCCTAATTATCTTGCTAAACAAATGTTTCTTTTTCATGAGAAAACAATATGTTCTATTAGAAATCATTGAATGTTAGAAAAAAATTGCTGGTATTCAGCACTTTACTGCCCAGTATTAGATTCAGCCCACTCGGGTTATGATGCCAGAGGTAAATATAGATAGTGTGCATATAGATATTGCCAACATCGCTGAAGTTAGTCTTGCTGTTCAAACTTCTTTTATGCTCAGTGTTGAAATGTGTTATTTTAAAATCAGCTTCCATCATTCAAGTCAAATCGCTTCTTTTCTCTTTTGTGTTGTGCAAAAGAAAATGGGAGAGATAGAGAACAATACTGTGAACCTGATGATCTGCGTAAAATAGCAGAATGTGTCACTTTGTATTACACCCGAAAAAAACAGATAACAAATGTTGTACAATCTGAAAACAATTTGTTAATATTGTGTTTTGTGGGTGCTCTGAGTCCATGTTTTATCTCTGAAAGGCTATACTTTACTGTGCTGCGTGCACAAAAAACTATTCTCTTTGCCTCATTCGGAGAAGGGCATGTTCTCCTATTCAAGGCCTGTGAGAGTGACAGAATTACTGTCAGGCGTCGGATGTCACACCATTTCTATTTCAGAAGCCAGCACAATTTCCCCTAAACCACAAAACAACAGCGCCGACAATAAATAAATAAATAGATGCTGTAGATAGATGGACAGACCAACGTGTAGATATACCAGCAAAGGCAGAGAGACAGTGCCCCTGGAATTACAGTTGGAGAAGATTATTCCAGAGACATTATTTCCCCCAAGTCATGGGCTTAAGTCAAATTTGGAAGAGAAATGAAATTGCCAGCAGTGAAAAACCAGACTAGGTAGGAGTTCATGAGTAGAGAAATAACATTTTCATTTGTTTCTGCCCCAGTGGGAGGCGAGCAGCCTTTCAGTAAATAGAGACAGCGATGAGAAATGATTTTTTTGGTCGGTGGGATATTGTTTTAACGTGCACTTATCCATCTGCAATCTAGATGTCAGCGCCCAGGAATCCACAGGATGGCCATTCTACTGTTGTCTTTATGACACGCGAGTGTTGGCCTCGCCTCGCCTCCAAATGTCTCTGTTAGTGTCCCATTTCCACGGGAGATTCAGTCCTATATGTAGTCTTTTTTTAAACTCCCTTTGTTAAGAGCCACCAGCTGATGCTTCTCTTTGGAATTCAGGCTTTTTTTTATATTGAGCTTTTGCGGTGAATTGAAATGAAAAATTCAATCCTGGCTCCTGAGATTGCCATCCCCACATGCCCAGCCTGGAGGCTGCAAATAGAGGCACATTCGACTCTATTGTTATTTGTTCCACTGCGATATTAAGGAATCAGGTGTGAGTGCGTTTTAGCAGAGATTGACAAAAGGTATCTGTTTTCGTAGAATTCTGTTTTGATGCCGTGTCCAGTTTGCTTGAGGTAACAGTGCAGCACAATTCAATCCTCTTCTGTTTGCACATTTTAACATGTCACACACATCACACCCCTCGTCTCCACTTTGACAGACGATTGTTGCTGTGATTTGTCAGAAGAGCAGCAGTGTGCTTTTTGTGGCTTTTGACAGCAGCGCCGACACTCCCAGCTGAATGTCCACACTGTATCATCTTAAGTATTATCTTGTTTTACAGAAATGTTAAGAGGATTATTAGGGGATTACTTTAATTTTCATAAACTCTGGCTGTCGACATCTGTGAAATGTCAGATCAGTGAACGCCTTCTTACGTATTTTGACTGTCGATCGGAGTTATTTCTGCAGCCCATTACAATTGCTGATTAATTTGCAGGAGCAAAGCTTTGATCCGAAGCTGTCAGCGCTGATGTACTCCCAGGTGATTACGTCTACTTCCTGTCATCCACTATCAGCCGACATATAAAGCACTTGTCACGGGGCCCGTTCTGATGTAGTTGATATTGACACTGGAATTGAATAAATGCACGCAATGAGAAGATTAGTGTTTCCCAAGAGGCGTGCGTCCCGCTGCTGCATTTCATTCCTGATGAGATGCGTTGATCCTTTCCAGAGACATGTTTTTCACACAAACAAAGACCACCCCCAACTGCACAATGTGTATGCCGAAAGATGGAGATGAAGATGAATCAGCTGCTCAGCTTTGAATGGAAGCTCTGCGGTCACTTGATGAGGTTGAGGTTGAAAGTAAATTGTGAATTTAGGTTTTTAAATGTTCTCTGTGACCCCAATTTGCTTCACTTTGCTTTACATGTGCACACAAATCAGTGCTGCTACGACGTATTGCTGATCCAAAGAAGTAAACGGTCACAGAATGAATCTGTCTTCATTGTGTTTATGTCGTTTGCCATAATGATCCCTCCTGAGCAAATCTGCATAATAGTTACAAGACAAATTTGATCCTGTCAACTGCCTGAAATACAGAGTATTAGGATGATATTTTTAATTCACACTTTGCATAATTTTCCATTTTGCCTTAAAATAAACACAGTGGGAGTGTGCGTGAAACAAAGAGGATGTCCATCTCCTCCCACCTCCACAAAAACACACCTATCTGAGAGTGCAGACGGTTGCAGTGTAAGCGTGTAAAATCTCTGGTAAACTAATTAGACGATTTGGCTCGGACTTGTTCAAAAGGAGTCACATCAGCTGTGTTTGGGTAGTGCGGAGGTCAGAGGGCAGCGCTGGGGCACATAGTACAGGGGATTGGATAGGATTAACCTTGGCCTGCCCCCTTGGCCCCGGGCCCAGGCGGCCCAGGAAGAGTGGAATTAGCCAAGCCAGGCAGGGCCATCTGATTCCAAGCCCTCATCCAATTACTGCTATCTCCTGGCCAAATGAGATCAATGCATGGAGGGCAGGGAGACCTGGCAGCCTGGCGAAGGTGCGATAATCAGCAGCAGGGAGCACGGCACTTAACTCCCCTGTGTCCCTGAAAGAGCCAGAGCATGTGTTAGGAGCACCACTCACTGCCATTAGCTCCTGGTGCCTGCTGGAGCCTGACCTGCACTTTGCATGAGGACAACCTGGTGTAGTGCATTTAGGCATCTTAGCTTTTTGTGTTCAAGTGCTGCACTTAGGAAGGTGAATAATGTGTATAATTACAGTTTTGCCTCTTATCCTTGGTGAATCTACTTTGCAGATTACACTGGTTAAAAGGTAGTAGAGAGACCCCCCCACACATAATTGCTTTTTCTATGTATGGCATATAAAAGGTACTTTTAAGCATTTCACAGTGGTTAAGAGCAACTCTGCACAGCTAATAAAGTCCACTGTTAATTCTCTTGTCAATTAGGGGGAAAAACAAAGGTTTGACGTTTGGAGGTGTAATTATAAAAATAATTAACCTCTGTGTGGGCCATAAAAGCTCCAGCTTTACTCTCTGGCTGCTTTTTTCTTGAAATAGAATTGGTGGGCTGAACAAGATTGTGTTGTTGTTAGGATAACCTCAGTGAAGTTCTCTCTTTATATAATTCGATCTTTTACGCATTCGTGTCCCTTGGTATGATTGCGCTCTCCCTTTGGAAGAAACTGGAAATGCTCCTTTTAAAAATGAACTTTTTCATTTTCTCAGACCACTAACGAGCTGGTGACCTACAGCAGCCACCTCCCAGGCCCGTAGAATATCAAGCACTCACAGGAAGGGCGGATTTACTCAAGAACTGGTCATCAAAATGGAGGTTTCGGCTGAGTATTTATGTAATCCAAAGCTCTTCATATTTATTCCTGATACTTCTGCCATACTAGTGATTGTATTGCACCACTGGTGTGTCCCATAGCCATCTGGAGGACCGTTCTGTGCCCACAATATGGCCGGAGAGGGAGCCATTCTGCAGAATTTATGTCCGACCATTTCTTCTCCTGCTTGTGTTCTGGGCACGAGTATCCATTGGAGAGCAATAGGTGGCTCTGAAAGAGTGCCTGTCCTCAGCTGTGGCCCCGCGATTGTACATCCCTGGCTCCCCCACAGACCCCCCCCCCCATCCCCTCCTCCCACCTGTCCCCGGCTGCTCCTCCTCTCCTCAGCCTAGTTAGATTAAAGTCCTCTTAAATTCACAGCAGCAGGCTGGCCCGCACAGGGAAAGCCAGCATCACAGGGGCCCTCTGACAATCAGCACCCGGCTAGAAAGCACTAATGAGCGCTGGGAGGGGAGCAGAGGGTGTTGGCGGCCTGCATAAAGGCAGCGGCGGCGGCGGGTAGGAGTGGAGCGGGTTTGTAACGAAGGGAGGCGGCGGGCTGGCTTGTTGCTGAGATGGGTCCGGCTCAGCGCTGACTAGATTAGCTTCCAGGGGGCAGAGCTGCAGTCAGTTTGGGAAAATATCACAGCCCATTAGTTAGGAGCAATGAAATGGAGTCAACTTCTGGGACTCCATTAGGCACGCTGCGCTTAGGCAGACAGCGTCCCTCGGTGTGATGTTGCTATTCTGGAAGGATTGAGCACAGAGATATAATTGGACTGGGGAAATCAAGCAAGTTTCAGTGGTCCTGGTGGGGCTCTCAGACAGAAAATGAGAACACAGGCCTTTGTATTTTCCCTCTCTCTCCCTGTTAGCTTTACAGTGTTTTGAGAAACAGGAGAGAGGAGGCAGCCAGCGTTCTTGGATTTTTCGTTTCATTTTTTTCCCCCTCTCTCTCTCTCTCTCTCTCTCTCTGTCTCTCTCTCTCTCTCTCTCTCTCTCTCTCTCGCTCTCTCTCTCTGTCCCCTATTCTGCTGCTGTCTGCTCCCTCTCTGCCTTTTTTTTTTAATTTGATTTCACCATCTGCTTTAAATTCACTTTCTTCCTTTTATTTGTGGCTTTAGCTCTGGCTAACCCTAAGCTAAACAATATGCATTTATTCATCCGTGCCGTTCCCTAAGCATTGATGAGACTGAGGATTGCGCTTGATAATAAACATGGCTTAGTCCAACACAGGCTGCTTGCTAAGCCTCGCGAGGCTGTTTACCTCAGATCAGTGCCAACTAAGTTTGGAATATACAATTACACCCATGAAAGCCATGCCCGAGCACAGGACGCCACGTTTTTTCCCTCCTCCCCTGAAATGCCCTCTCTCCAACCACAGCGTCTGGGTAGTTATCCGACATCCGGGTCCTCGTAGGCAGAGCTGGGATGTAGATAGAGCGGACAGGGCTCAGCGCTTCAGGTAATTGATGTGCAGTTTTTAGCACCATCGTGGGACATCTCCATCCTTCCAATTTCAAGCGGGCATGCCTCACTTGGTTTGCCCAAAACGCTTGATATACTCTGTCCTAAATAAAGGACGTTTTGCCAATTCTCCGAGTTAATATACTTCCCCGGCGCAGTCCATCATGTTCTTCTCATGCTGTCAGTTTAGTGGCGGGTGAGTAATTAGATTGAGTCTCCGATGATGTACTGCCAGTATCTGTGCTGCTTTATCAAGCACATGCTCGCCACGTTTAAAACTGAGGATTGGTAACATGTTTGCCAAGCGTGCTGTCGCTGGGAGCCCCGGGAAAGCCAACGCTGCTTAAATATAGCATATCACTGCTAAGTAAGCTATTTATCTGCTCCGCTCTTATCCACTTTTCAAAGGGATTGGTAAGAGATCAATCAGGAGCTATCCATTTAGTCTAAGTGGTTTTGTGAGGGATTGATGAGTACAATTGGATTAGAAGGTCACAGGGATATGTTTTCATTGAAACAAGCGGGCAATCTGTTCAGTTCAAATACCTGTGTTGTTCTTCGTAACAGCGTTTGGGGGAAGAGAAGCTGAAACATGATCATCTATAATTCTCTGCAATCCGACTCGACTGAAGCGAGCCCTGCATCCCTCCCGCTTTTGCTCTTTGTCCTTTCTATTGGTAAAATTTTATGCCTGCAGCAGGCGAGTGTTGACATTTGTGCACCTCATGGGAACACATCAGCGTGAATGTTATCAGCACCTTGAAGACAGCCCTCAGCCCCCATGCAGCCCCAGTAGGCGCTTTCAGCCCTCGCCTCAAAGGGCGCACCCCACCTCAACCTTCCACCCCTGACCCGTCAGCCCGCCCGAAGAAAGGGCCCCTGACAGCTCCTTTGATGCTCGGAGGAAGGGCCCGTCTTGTAAAAAAAAAACAAAAAAAGCAGGTGAAATGGAGGGTAAAAAGGGGGCCAGTCATGTCTGCACTGAGATCTAATCAGGTTGCAGTCTGTGGCCTTTTTTTTTTTTTTTTTAAGGAGCGCCATGACATTACATCTCGCTGCCTTTTCTGGGTCCAGGCCTCACAGGGCGTCTTATGTCAGACCCCCCACTCCACACCCCCACATCCCTACCCCTCCCCACCCCCACCCCACCCCTCGCCCATCGCCCCTCATGGAGTAACCCTCTGGAACACATCATCCACCTCAGTCCAAGCTCTGGATTTATTCCCCCCCCTAAAGCCGCCTTGACAGGTTTGTTATCTGTTCACCCGGTCGGCAAGCCCTGGAGAGTCGCAGCACTGGCAGTTAGGAAGGGGAATGCTACAGGAGAAGCAGGGCAAGTAAATGTCAAGTGAACCGCCAAGGATGGATATTATAGCTGCTAGGGACCACAGCCGGGGAGACGGAGGGAGGGGGGAGGGAGGGAGGGAGGGCAGGAGAGAGAGGGCAGGAGAGAGGGCGAGATAGCCCGTCTCTGCTGTCTGTTTTACAGCGCCAAAGATGGCAGCCTGCACGGAGTTAAACTTGTATGGCTTCCAAAAAAAGACATTCACATGCTCACGAACAAAGTGATGAATGTTGCTGAGGAGCTCTCAGCTTGCTGTTGACTGTAACGTA
>JAUESE010000008.1:1992295-2006077 GCA_032274725.1 Malacoctenus triangulatus
GCTCTCCACAGTCACCTGATGAGTGTGATTGAGCATCTGTTTTTATCCACATTGTTCATGTTGTGATTGTTGCTGTAGAGGTGTTTATTTCAAATGACATTATGCTGGCTCACCTTTGTAATTGCAGCAAAGCCTTTTGATCCGTGGATTCTTTTATTTGCAGTCAGGATTGGCTTTTATTTTTTTTCTGTTCACGTCAATTCGGTTTAATGTTTGTCTTGGCGAAGCTTTCATGTTGCTCTGAAATCCTTTGTTAGTCTTAATTTTCAAGGTTGTCCACATCCAAGCACATGAGCTGTTTCTAATTTCCAGTGATTGATTCGGGGGGTCTAAATTGGATTTAATTCCCCCTAATTCCATATTAAATGTTGTCAAAATATTTTTACATGTCATCCTAATTCAGCTCGCTGCTCCTGGAACAGCACGGTCAAGGAATGTTACATCTGTTCCTCGTTGTCTCTGCATCCTGCTCCTCTGAGCCTCGCACTTTTTCCATCTCGCAGCCATAATTTTCTCTCTTTGTTTTTGCCAGCCTCTCTTTCTGTTGCACACACATTGTAGCTGCAGGTGATTATAAGCTTTGAGAAAGCTGCATCAGGATACAATTTGTCAGGGCCTAACAGCCCATTCTGTTCTGAGGGGTTAACATTCTGTTTGTGTTACAGTGCATTCAAACTCTAATTAAAACAACATTACATTCCCCATCTGCCAATCTCCCATAATCTTCTTTAATTGCTGTAATTAAAGTATATTTACATGTGCAAAATACTTGTAATTTAGCAAATTGCACTCTACTCTCTGCACATTTAATCAGTGGCGCTGCAGTGGAATGGAGTGATTTCAGTGTTTTGATTTCAGCGGTGGGCTGGTTCTGACGGGGTAAGTGGACCTCTGCCTGAGGTCCCACAGGGGTTAGGAAAACAAGCTATTGGAGAAGTATTGTCATTGGGCCCTGATTGCAGCTCGCGTGGCTAATTATAAGCCTGAGCGCCACGGTGAAGCCAGGCACAGCTTCAGCACGGCGCATGTTTGTGTGGGTTTCCCTGGGCAGAGCGTGTGTTCAGACAAGCTGCTGTGGCCTACTGTATTCATGGCTCACTGCTGCTCGCCTTGTGATTGACATCAACCATCCCCTTTCATTTATTCAAAATGCAAAGTGAATTTGCCAAGGTGTGTTTGCTACCCAAACAGAGAGAACCGGGATGAGGCGGTAAATACCTGGGAATTAAACCTGCAGCTGGCGAAGCAACTGCTGCTGCACCGAAAACGTCGAGGACGAGCTCCGACTGAAGAGGAGCAGCATGCTTGCTTTCAGATTATTGGTATTAGATAGGGATTAATCCAGAAGAGGGAATTTGTCAAGCTGTAGCTTTATATTAGCATCGCTAATAAGCTAGCTTTATAATGCCCCACATGATGACACCATATTTCAAAGACTTCCCGCGCACTCGTGGTTTATTCAGTCATTCTTGCTAAATACTGAGGCCACAAGCTGCCACTTGGACAAGCTGCTGCTCATCCTCACTGTTTGTAGTTGGTCTTACTGTAAGTACAGTCATTAAAAAAGTCTCAGTTCAGGTTTCTAGTCTTGTCAGATAGGCCAGTGGGACAGTCGTTGCTGGAAAGCGTCCCCGGCTTTCTGTCTTGACTGTTGCTGAGCAACCAGCATAGCTGACGTCCTCCCGGCCTAATTACATTTCTGTCTACTTGGATGAGAAAAGCTCCAATCAGGCCAGATGGAAGCAGATGTAACAGCTCAGCAGTTTGGAGTCAAGGGTCCTGCCCAGGATGACCCCCCTCCCCACCCTCCCCCCCTCCAACCAGCAGGGATAGCCAGGCGGAGGCAGGTGGTGGCAGACCTGGCAAGAGGAACTGCCATCACTGCTACCACCTAAGTAATTGGCGTTTCCCCAAGAGCTTTGGCGTGCTGCTATAGCCGCTTATTAGCATCACGCCAGCAGTATGCACATCATTAGGAGATACCACAGAGGGCGGCGGGTGAACTGAAGAGAGATCGCTGCAGAGGAGAGCTATATGTACCCAAGCACAGTGTTTGGATTCACTAGTCTCTTGATTTTTAATGTATAGTCTTGTTTGAGTTGTGATCATGACAGAAATGTCTCCGTTTCTCTTGCTGAAGTTTAATTGCTTTTCCTATTAGTTTGGAACCAAATTGTATCCTGTTTGAAAATAAAAGGTGTCTGTTCGCCAAGATGTTTGCAAGTAGCTTACGGGTAGTGTGGTGAAAATTATGTTATAAGATGGACACAGCCCCAAATCCTCATTAGCTGACACGTAGTTTCTCTTAATTAGTTTCCATTCACTGTAATTAGCGTGGATGAAGCTAATCATCTGATGTGAAAGCAATCTAACGCTTGGGATCCAACGTCCTTGGCCTCACTTTGATGTCAGGTTCAGACATTTTCTCTCTTCAGGTGGTTTTAGTGACGAGCTTTTCAGGAGCACTGAACACATTTGTCAGGTTTTTGGTGTACTTCTTCATGTAAATGTTTGAGACCTTCAGCTGTAAAGGAGTATTGATTTTGCTGCATGTACACACATTATGAGCTGATTAAAGCAAAGAGTTAACCCCGCAGAAGAAGCCGGGCTTCTTTCAGCAGTAAATTATTACTTTTTTAACCAGAGTGAGTGTCAGTCTGAGCGTTTGAACAAGCGCTAATTTATTTTTGATGCGGCGCCTTTCCTGACAGTGACATTTCCAAGACCTTCCATGAAGATAAGACAGAAAAGGCAGACATTGCGTTGACAGTGCTGTGATGTTTCAGGCTGCTGTCCCAGATCAAAACAAATGCGTGTTGTGTAACACAATGGAGCAAGACCAGGAGCGGAACAAAAGCCAGTGATTGAGGACTGCATTGTTGGAAGCACCTTCCTCAGCAGAATGATTGATCGTCTCTCTCTGCCTGTCAAGCCCTTGAGAGAGATCTTCCTCCCACTTATGTTGCGTTCGCTGCCAATCATCTTTTTGTCTCCCACTGGTTCCATTGCCACAACGCTCTCAGCTCTCCCATTCTTTCCACCTCCATGTGCCTTTTGTTTCAAACGTGCACGTGGCCTCTACAAACTTCCTGACATCAAATGTATGATTCAGTTGTCTAACAGCTACATTGGGCGGGGTTGCACAGGATATGAGCTCTTTATTTGATTCTCTGCTCTGTGGTGTTTTTCTCTCTGGCTTTCTGATGCTTTATTGATACCACATACCTCCAGTGATCCCCTCAGATCTTAAAAGTGTATCGGCTCACCACAAAATGTCATCACACCTAATCTTTTGGCTGGAGACAAAAGGAGCAGAGCTCCAAGCGATCCAAAACTCCGATTTTTCCTGGAGCGCTGGGGGGGGGCAGCGCGTCCCCCCTCACTCAGGCCCTGGAGCTGTGGTTTCTCAGCCTGATCTAAAACAGAACCCTGTTTATCCCCTCCACTCAATGTTATTATGACAGTGATTATTTAGGACTGAAAGGAGCTGGATGGGCCCCACAGTAAATTAGATGTGTACAGACCAAACTGTATCATATTTCTGACATTTTAACATCTTCCTGTCACCCGCTGCTTTCTGCCTCGTATTATTTCGTTGCTAATATGCTTTTGCTTTCCCACAGGCTGGATCTTTTTTTTTTTGTAAAATGGAGTGTTTGGCATGAACTTTTGCCATATGCCTGTAGATTTGCCAAAAAATATTCAGAGCAGCTCTTTTCTCGCGCCAAGTATTTGGCCATCTGCTTAAGTCTTTAACCAGCAGCATCCAGGGACTTCATCAAGCTTGAACTGTGAAGTCAAATGGTTTTCTTCAGCTCCCAAATCAAGCTCAGCACTGCTGTGCAGATTTACTGCTCTGGCAGTTCCAAGCAATCACACATATATTTTATTATGCACTACATAGTCACATTTATGAGATTTGTACTTAATGACAGCAAGGTTTTCCCAGAGCTGTTTTTATGTCATTAAAATTAAAATATAGTTAAATTGGAGAAAGTGCTCTCTTTTGAACTGCTTTAAATCACTTTGAGGAATAACATTTAACAGACAGGAAATCTATCTGTGTCAATGTGATGCTAAGTGTTAAGTATCTGTAAATGAGGGCGCAGACAAATAGCTCAACCAGCTGCGATAGTAATTTTTCTCTCCGACGTCTTTACTGGCCGTGACTCTGCGTCTTCAGTTTCGACGGGACCAAAGTACGACGCGGCGACACTTAAAACAGGACAGGCTGCTGAAGAATGTGCTGCTCGTCAAACTGGCAGAGGAGAGAAGATGGCTTTTCTATGGGGGTGGGGTTCATTATGCAGCACACAGGACACCATTATTAGCCCCATTACACACACTGACAGCCGCACATTCATTCTCCCATACCTGCTTTTTAAAACCTCCCATAAATAACGAGGGCTGCAGCCAGCTTCGTCTTGGTGGAAAGGAAAAAGGTCATTATAGACCGGGCCCCCATTTGTCAAAATTATTCCATAATCCCAGGTCACGGGGAGGGTTTTTGCTTTAGTTAATTGTAGATCAGACCACTGAACATAAATTTCCATTAGCAATCAATTTGTAACTCTCTGCAGATTGTGACCCTGTCTGCTCTTTGTTGTGGCTATCAATGACAGCTGTGAACACGCTGCGGCACATTGCTGAAATAAGAACTGTGAAATCTCGACAGCCTGTAATTTGCATTCGTCCAAATTTCAACTTGCAGCCCTGAGTTGAAGAAAGCCCTCAACAATTAGTGGTGTTGGGACCTTGCTATAATCATTTAGATTGCTGCCTATAGATTTTTTTTTTTTTTTGCATTGATGGCTTTCAGAGCAAATCGACGCCAGCGTGGATTTGTTGCCACTCCGTTGTGATTTAGAGGTCACACTGCCGTCCCGGTTAAATGTGCTCTGACTGGTAATCGGTGGTGCTGTGCAGTATAATTACCCCGGCTTTTATCAGAATGACCTCTCTGACAAACTTCCCTGGTGGAAGGAGACACCTGAGAGCTTCCACACTTCCTATCTGCCCTTGTTTTATCGAAAAGGCCCCGCCTGAATGGATAATAGAGCCCCTGTTCTCCCAACAGACGGATAATGGAGGGTGGAGTGGTCCTCTTTGGCAGACTGCTGCCTCTTCCCTGCACTAGAGAAACCAATACCAGGCCTATCGGCTGATATATGACACTAATACACAGGCTGACTGGGGCCCTAAACAGAAAAGAGGGATTGTTCCGACTTTCGACTGGCTGTAGGATCCATGACTCACAGGTACCGCACTGTCTGGCCCTTGAGACCGCTCTAATTGCTTTACATCTGTACAAAGGTTTCTTGTAATCGGGCCTTCTGCCTCCATTTGTCTTCCTTTCAGTCTCGTAGTGAAGGCCTTAATTGGTCTTAGTGGGGCTTTTCTTCCAGTTAGCTCCTGGGCCTGAGCTTGTAGAAGACGTTACCTCGGGGGGCAGTGGGGTTTGCTGGCTGCTAGTGGTTGGGGAGGTTGTGGAGGAGAGGAAGTCAATACTTCTTTTACCTTTAACACTTTAATTAATGTTCTCCTGACAAGCAGTTTTCCCACAGCTTCACATGGGGGGGTTAAGCTTCTGGGATCCACAGAAGAATCAAGACTTGTACAGCTTTGTGAGAAAACCTCCCATGCAGCCTCCAGTGGCCAATCGACATTTGCTGAGAATCCAGTTCTTTCCTCGTTGATTGTTAGTGCACATTTTTCTCCCTGTGTCTCTGTGACCGAGAGCCAGACTGTTTTTTTTTTTGTTTTTTTTGTGGTTTATTTTTTTCTTTTGCTTGTGAGTTTCTGTTGCTGCTCAGGCCTCTTTACAATCTCAAGACCAGCGGGTCTATTTCATTTAAATGACACTTTGTGGTTACCTGAACTTTAAATGAGCAATTTCTTTATCATTACATATTTATGCTCGTTCATCTGAATCACCTTGTAAAGTTTTATTGATATTCTTTTACTGAGTGTGCAGCACATTTTTGTAATTTTCTGCTCTCTGGCCACACAGAGAAAAGTTCAGTTATTTTTATGAAAATGTAGAGTCACAGCTCAAAGGGTCCCAACAAATGTTTACAGTGGTCGCTGTTGCAAAAACAAATCATATTGACCCTTTTTTTCCAGAGAACCACTCGGGTGAATATAAATATAGTGGAGATGTCTGGAGGATATCTGTCAGTTATCAGGCTCCACTGGTCTCTATTTGCTTTCATTAAGCTACTGGAGAGTGTTTACTTGTAATAAAGTGCTGCTGTAAGGCCAGGCTGCCTCCCAGAGCGTAATGTGACCTACCTCACTTTATCTGACTAGACCCTGTTCACACTTGTCTCTCCCCAGAGATAACATCTCATGTACAACGCTCCACAAACCACATTTCACATCTTTAATTTAAGATAGCAGGGGCGTGTTTCCTGGCTCCGCTCCGACATTCTTCTCCTCACACTCGTGTAAGTACACAGACATCCCTCATGATACGTGCTCTCTAGGATGAAATAGGCTATGCATTATTTCTATGTTTTTGCAACACTGATCATTTACAGCCGATATCAGTGTTTTTGTGGAATTTATGTTTTTTCTTTCCTTTTTTAATGAACACAGACCAAAGGACTTTGTTTGCGACTCAAACAGAACTTTTTGGATGTTTGTGACTGACATGGTCTACAGTTGTTCCTGCTGCTGGTGACCTTGGCCTTTCACTCAGCTGTGGTCTTTAGACTTTTTGGAAACTCTGCTGGGCTAAGTGAATAATGGACAGAGCCAGCTTGCGTCAGGAGTGTCGAGCAGGAGCTCCGTGTTCTAAGCGCTCGTCTGCTCGGTTTTGCTCTGCAGTGCTCTCTGCATTTCCTGCTGACTGACTGATATGGAGCTCCGTTGCCAGGGCTTAAATAGCAGCTGTAAGCGTCCAGCTGCTCCCTGCCACGCTCCACTTCTCCCCAGATGGCTCCGAGACATTCCAGCAGCCCTCCGGAGGAGCGCTCATGAGGAAAGTGTTATGGAGTGGCTCTCTGAAACACCAGGGAGCATCCCTCGCCGCTCCACAGTCACCCTCCTCCTCCTCCTTCAAACCCCCAGGCCGAACGCCCAAATCAGGGGAGGGCTGCTTATGCAGCCTCGTTTGCCAACTCACCAACGGGAGGCAGCGCAGATGGTGGTGTCCGCGGCGAAGGCCAGCATGCAGCAGGGCCCCGGGGTGGGATGGAGAGGGGGAGGTGGGGGGGTTCTTGGAGAGAGCGCATACCATTTCTGGCCTGAGATGCCACTGATATCCCCCAGGAGGAGCTCACGCTGGCCCTCAGCAGATGACCAGCAGACGTCTGGCAGCTCTGCTCAGCTCAGAGACGGCGCAGTGAAATGTTTTTCTCTCCTCATGCGGGCATCCTTGATAAGTGGAGCTTTCCAGAGCACCGCCAAGCCAACAGGGAATGTGTTCGGTGGAAACGAGTGCATTCAAAGTCATTGTAATTTTCCTTGAACACTCATTGCTAATATATGAGGCTGGCTGGAGCGCTTCAGGGCAACAGGCTCTGACCTTGGCTGTGTGTTTAAGTGATGAACGGTCCATCAACTTCGCGCCACTGAAGCGAACCACAGGGTTCACTTCAACCATGACATTGCCCACAGAGATAATATCATGTTTAACATATCCGGCTCTCACACTGCTCTCAAAATATATTTTGTTCAAAGGTACCCAGAGGCTCTCTGACCACTTGTGTTGCTGTAATTTAATAAACACAATCTCCCATTTTCTTGTGATTACAGAGCAGCAGTTTGTGAAAGTAAAAACTTGTACTGTGCCTGTGATGACGGACACAAAGTAAACAGCAAAATATACAAAGCAGAAGTTAAGCGGTGGGGGAAAAGCTGTTTAAATGAGAACATAAAGAGTTGTATGTTTATGTAAAGCACAGATTTATGCTGTCAGAATTGACTTTATCTACAACTAAGATGTCGTAATCATTAGGAAGTGAGAATAACCGATAAAAAGTTAAGAATGGACAAATACGACCAGAAGTCACTCTTGGTGTTACTTATTGGAGATCTTGTCAGTGTTTCATCTTCAACTGATGGTTCCTCCGTCCTGTTTGCTGAGCTGCTCCGACTCTATATTTCTCACCGTCTCGTTTTCTCCCAGTGGCCAGAGAGATGAAGGGTCGTTGTTGCTCCCAGCTGAGAAAGGGGGGGCGGGGGCTCTTGCTCTGTTGACCTTACTGTTATCCTTGTCGTGACAGGAAACATACATCATAGCAGGGCCTCTAATGTGAAACACATTCTGCCACAACTTGATCAAAGCCAAGCTGTCCAGGACAACAAAGTGCCCTGTAATGCCATATTTTGACCATATAATTGGAGAGTAATTACAGCTGACAAAATACTCCAGTGATTTTCTGTCTTTTTTTTTCTCTACTTGTGTCTTTGGAGTGTCAGAAAGCCCAGAGAAGGCCTGTCATAAACTGTTGGATATCTTGTGCTGCGCTGGCTCGAGAGCTCTCGAGCAGGGCCGAGGATAGGTCAGCTTTTATTGGATCACAATTGCTTATTCAGAGACGCTACGTACAACACACAAGAGTAACAGTAACCAGTGGCCTATAAAAACGCTGGTGCACCACATGATGGTGAACCCTCACTCGCTGCCAAGACTGCAGCTTCCCAAAAAAGCCGTGTGCTCGAGTCTTTCTGACTTCAGACGGATGGAGTGAACTCCCGCCTCTGATGACACGGTCGTTATTATGGTGCTGAGCTCCTTTCTCCTTTGTCAACTTTCACTGCACCCTAACTTGTAATCTGCTAAACATGGATGTTTAACTGACCGTCAAGTCTCGGCTACGCAGGGTTTTTTTTTTCCTGCTTGGCAGACGAGACCGTACAGAAAGATATTTTTGCCGGTGTTGGCAGTGTACTGCACGAGTTAGAAATCAGTCCAGATAAAAAAATAGAAGTCGAAACTTTGACAGAGTCAAAGATGTGAATTTGATGCAGATGTTGGCTTTTCATCGTCTTCACGTTGCACTGTTTGTTCCAGATTGCCAGGCGAACGTTTTTAACCGCGGGTAGTCTTTCATTCTGGAGCTGACCACCACCTCCTCCCCCTGCCTGCTGGGCCAGTCAATACAACATGGAGCCTCGGGGCCGGAGCTCTGCACTGTTGGGCTGCACGGCAGTCAAAGAGAAAACACATGAAACATAACAGCCTGACAAAAGTGTGGAAACTCGGCCGCGCACGGCTCCAAAACCAGCGTTTACATCAGCACCTCCAGTTCAACATCGTGTTTGCATCCAGCTAATGGGATCCAAACACGCAGTCACAGGCTGAAGCGCTCCAGCTTTGACTGCTTCCCCGTCATTGTTGTAGCTTTGTTGTCCTGGAGCTTCCCTGCAGTTAAGCAGGAGTTTAGTCACAATAGTGTCATCCTGTGATAATGTGGTACGATCCAGGCTGTTTACAGCTGAAATAAACCCACTGACAACACTTGTAATTGTCTTACTTAAAACACTACCAGCATAAACATCAGCTAAACTTTTTTTGGAGGCTGGATGAATTTAGTTATGATTTATGTGGTCTTAAATGCAGCTTTATCAAGTTTTTATACTCAACAGGCTCGCTTCCATTTCAATGAATTACTCGGGCTGGGCAAGTTAATGCGTTATTTTCGCGTTAACCCATCAATCTAGCGTGCGGGACAAGTCTAGATGAACAAAAGCAAGAGAAACTAACAAACGCCACAGCGACGTGGATAGCTGCAGACCACCATTCCAGTCTGCTGTAAGGGAAGTCCCAGTAGGACCACTTCAGAAATCGTCTGATTCAGTGTTATGACTGGCTCAGGATTGTGTATGTAGATTGTGTTTATTTTTCACAACGATAAGGATAACTTAAATGTCCTGGCAGTGGTAACAGGCTGGAACTTTTATATTTACATTTTTGAAGTAGATTTTCACTAAATATGTTATTTAACTGTTTCTGTTTAACAAGTGCTGTTTTTCATAGTGTTTGCACAACATATGTTTTGGTGCTTTTGTTCATATGGGTGAAGATTCCAATAAAAGTGCATTATACACTACTTTTGGATTCATTATTGGATTTGCATATACAATGCAGTTAACTGTGATTATCGGGGAAAATCATGCAATTAATTTTGATTACAATTTTTAATCGTTGCCCAGCCCTACAAATTACATATGCATTCAGGCTGTGAGTATGTTGAATTGAGGGAGTCTAAATACGTCTAATAAAGCTGTGGTACATCATAGATAAAGTTTGAAAGCAGCACCAATATAACTGTTCAGTCAGGAGATTCTAACGTGTTACTCCATCAGTGTGTGGCTGTTAGAGTTCCTGCTCGGATCATTTTGAGGCTGTTTTCTCTTCTTATTCATACTGCTATTGCAATATTTATGCTTTACACAAAGCGTTGTATTTCATACTCAAAGATACTCGAGTTCTGCTCCAACATATTGTCACTCACTCAAATTTTTTTTATCAAATGATGAAAAGGCCGGTCTTATATGTCATGATCTCAGCATGTGTGGAATCAATGTTGTTGTTCCCTTAACGAGCATGTCATCCAATGCCACACACATATACACACAGACACACACTGCAACAGTGGAGGATAAGGGCATTTTTCTCCCTGCTGCTCTGTCTCCTGATGTGACTGTGACCTGTAAACCACTATTTATTCTCCAATCCAGTACCAAAAGACCCAAAGTTGCTATCACCAATACTAATCCGAAGTCAATACTTTGTATGAAAGTATGCCTGCTGCTTCATTCAGTGCTGTGTTTATCGCCGTTTGGCTCAGTAACAGAGGTAATAAAAAGGCATGTTGGCTGGAAGGGCCCTTCACACAGTGGCAGATTGTAGTTTGTAAATGAAGCGAGTAAGCCAGTAATGGAGTAAGTAGGTTTTAATGGAAAAGTGCCAAAAGTTAACTACACCTGTAGGAACACATTTTAAGGTTCATCATCCGTGACTTTATTTAGTACCTGCAGGCCTTTTTCTGCTGCAGTTTTAGGTTTACTTGACTGGTTCTGACTGGTTCTACCGGCCAGTTTCATACTAAGTACACGGTTGCAGTCCTGTCACCTGATGGGAAACTGGAAGGCCGAGCAGGAAGGGGTGTGGACGAGTTGGACCCATCACCATTGGGTTGGTGTTTTGGGAGGTGGTGCTGATCTCCGACTCTGTCTGCAATAATGCTCTCGCACTTAGCATGCTAATTAATCCCGACCGAAGGGCCGTGTCAGTCACCCCGCACCCCGCCAGGGACACTCCCACTGGGCTCATCCTGCTTTAATTGAGCACGTTTTTTCTGGAGCCCACCGTCCCCGGGACCACATTAGATCTCTCTAATTCACCCAGCCTGCCACCGGCACGAGCGATGCGAGCGAGAGAGCGGGGGAAGAGAGATGAGATGTAGAGCTGGGAAAATGTATAAATAAACCAAACAAACAAACAAAAAAGCCAGACTGAGTGTTTATTAACACCCCTGGGATGAAAAAGGAGGTGAGTGCAGGAAATCATTAGCACAGGAGAGTCAAACTAGGCTCGTTTGATCTCACTGATGGAGGAGCAAATGTAATTTAGCGTGCTGTGAGTAATTTGTTTTAGCAGTTAGCATGGCTTCCTTTTAATTTCATTTTGCCTTGCATCCGTCTTTCAAATTAAATATTTTTATTTTGTACAAAGCGGATCTTTGTGAGCCTGGCGGCTCAAAGACCAGCCCTCAACAACAACTAATGTTTATTCATCTTTGCTTGTTTGCATGTGCAGTAGACAGAATCTTGACAGGAGTGTGCTGTGTCGGCTTTCATTTGAGTACTTTCTGTATAATGAGGCTGCTCAGATGTACAGTGTGACAGCTAGCAAATCATAGTCAGAGATAACAAAGTGTTTTTGTCACTGCGGCTCTAATTATTTGGAGGACTGTGCTGAAGCGGCTGCATCTGTTTTACCGTCTCACCTTCTGTCCTCGTTCTCCTGCAAGTTGTCGACTGCGCAATCTGTTTGTGGTATCAAGACACCAATTTAAAGCCCAGGTAGCTAAACACGGTGAGAGTACAAACTTCCAATCCGCGCTGAAAAAACCGTATGCAAACCGAGTAACCTGTCGGAGCGAATTCACACCGCCTTACTGCTCGGCGTGGGGCGTGGCTGCTGGAGCTGCGAAGGAGCTCGCAGAGGGCTGACCCCCATGTATGTCTGACACGGTGTAGCTTACCATCCAAGCAAAAAATGAAAGTTTATATCAGCCTGTCAGGCTGGTACCACTTAATTTTGGCTCCCATGCATGACACAGAGGAGGCCTTCCCCTGTGCCGCTGCCAGGCTGTCTCGGTTTGGCTGAAATGGGGCGGGGGGGAGGGGAGAGAGAGAGAGAGAGAGCGGCGTCTTATCAGCAGGAGATGCCTGGAACATTGTTGCTGTGAAGCACCTTATCAGGCCTGTGTTCACACCGTGTGCAGCCGGAGCTCCTGCTCTCATTGGCAGTGTAAGACGCCTCTCTCTTCTTCCTGTCAAAAATGGCAGGGTGGATCATTGTAAGCTGTGGGAATGGAGGCCACCATTTTGGATGGCTGGGACGCCGTCACCCACACTCCTGGTGGCCTCCTGTCGTTCTTTATTCAAAAGCTATTATTTTGAAGACATGATACTGGAATTACGCCTGGCAAGTTCTTTCAAAATTTTACTCATACTAAAATGATGAGGTGTTTGTGAGTGGTGCATATTTTTCGAGTGGCAAATCACGCTCTGCCATCACTTGGTATTGTTGGAACGTAAAACAGATTTCAAGAGCTTTTTAAAGCCTCGCGTTTCTCGCCGCCGTTACAGACTGATAAACAGTGTGCGTGCTAATGTAGGAGCACAGGGAACTGTGCGTAGTTCAGCTGTGTACCTGGCAGAGCCTGCAGGGGTTGTTAGCACTGACAGCGCCAGTATATGCCGGAGACTTGCAGGCAGATTGTTGGCAGAGGCGAGCTGGTTTCTCTCAGACGGGTGTCAGCCGGCTGCAAGCCTCCCAGCCTTCTCCTCCCTCCTTCTCCTCCACCTTGCTCTCCTTCCCATCCTGGCAGAACCAGAAAAAGAGCTTTATGGAGCCCCATAATGATACGTGGCAAATGTGCAACACTGGGGTGATTGTTAACGGCAGCAGCTGCGCAGATAGTCTGGATGATGGAAAATCAGTGGGACCTCATTTTGGTTTGCCAGTATGAATATTAATGGCTCGTTTCCAGGCCATGGCTAATGATGAGGAAAATTCCCTAATAAAAACTTGATGTGATGGGCAACGACCCGCGGGGTCACTGGAGACAGTCAAAGTTAATAGTGTGCCATCAGGTGTGAGGAGTTAAGTGATTAGAGGCACAGAACCTAATCCTGATGTTTTTCTCCCCCCTCAGCTATAAGTCAGTGTGGGAGGAAGGGAGGGCTGGAAATGGGAGGTAAGGGGAGCAGATGAGGGTTATATCGCCTGACAGCAGAGGGGAGCAGCCCCTACAGAGCCTACCTCCCCCCCCCCCAACATGCAAACAATGAAAGGTGCAGGAAGTAGGAGCAGGCGATAGGTTTCTCTTTATCAGTGCTGCTCTTTACATGAGTTAGTCGCATTTATTGTATTACAAATATACAAATATGTAAATCTAAAACTCATTAAAACAGTCAAAAAACATTTGAGTCATTAAAACCTAAAAATTACAACTCTTAGCAATGATATGTGAACAATATCTGATCATTTCTACTTTCTCAGAGATTCTGCTGCTGTAACACACACACACACACACACAC
>JAUESE010000008.1:2009432-2022629 GCA_032274725.1 Malacoctenus triangulatus
TTGAGCGTATGCGTGGCACAGATCCCCATTTCACCATCCTGGTCTCCCTCTATTCCCCATGAATACTGTGGCACAGCCTCTACCCAGCGGTACGCCAGGCATGCCGCCATATCAAGCTGTGGTGGTGGATGAGGTGTCCAGGTTTGTGGGTCTGGGCTCAAGCACATCCTTAGCCCCGCAAGCCATCCCGCTCCCCCCATTCCCAACCTGCGGAGAGGAGCACTGGGCTCCAAGATGGCAATCAAGGCTTGATTTGCCAACACATTTCCAATGATTAAAATGTAATTAGCACAAGCGAGCACCTCCTCCCCAGCTAATTTCCACGCACGCTGTGACAGGCAGGCGGTCGGAGGCACCCAGGCCCCAGCAGCAGATGGAGGAGGATGCACCGGGAAGGGAGAAAACCATTTTGCCATGTGACTGTTTGCATCAGAAAACCATCAGGACACGCGGCTATATGAGGAAGGAGCTGCTGGGAGGAGGGAATGAGGAGCCCTTGACGATAGCGCATCAAATTGGCACTGTCAGAGCTGACCCTGGCAATGGCTGCCATCCTTCATGCTGTCTGTCCTGCTCCCAGGCATGCAGGCACAGGTTGGCGTCTTCCCCAGGCTTTAACCCCTTCAGCCATTCTGCAGGACAACCTGGCTCAGGTTGATAAACAGACACCGTCCACCGTGCACTGGGGTGCTTTAATGAAGCCCCCATCAACCATAATTAATTCAAAGGTCATGGAACGCAACCAGCATAACCTCAGGCTAATGTGGCTCGTGGGGGTGACAATATGCAGCCATCACAGATCCGGACGTCTGAACGTGCTTTTTCAAGAAGTAGGAGCTGCAAGTTGACAGACTCAGTTCATCAACAGTTATATTAAGCCAGTTAAACACACAGTGCTGGCCTTTGGAACCACTGTTGTCATGTAATCATTTTGTTTCAATGGACTTAACATCTGTTAGCGTTTGTGGAGCTGTGGATTTCCAGAAGGTTAGGTTGGGAAAGGGAACATGGCATACTTGCCTTGCACGCATGCTTGTGTGATGTGGTTACCTCTTTAGCGACGGCCTTTTTTTTTCTGTGGGCAGCTCTGTCAGCAGACTTTGGTGTGCGCTGCAGCTTCAGACAATAGCGCGGCCGCATCGTTTAGCATTCGGCCCATGGCTCCTTATGTTCCCCCTTCCACTGGGCCAGTATTACTCTCAGCTGGAGAGGATTTAGGACAAGAATAATTTACTCCCACTTTCAGACCAATATAAACAAAAGGCTCGATGCTTGGGCAGAGTGTAGGGAAATTTGTAAGAGCACTCAGCCAAAAGAGAGGCCCGGGTGAGAGCAGAGGGGCAATCAGAAGTGCTCCGGATAGAGGCCAACATCAACAGCTCTTGGAGCTGTAGCTAATGTTTGACATTCCTGTGTTACTTAAACTAAACACTCAGGCCTAGCTGTACAGTATAATGCTTGCCCTGTGTAACTAGCACTGGGTCTGGATAGAGTATCACTTTGCTTTGTCAGCCACCTCCCAGGACTAATGGTTTCCTTACTGTACGTTGCTGTTACTTTAAATAAGACCCAGTCGCTACCTCGGGCCTGTCAGAGAGCTAACTTCATGGATCTCAATAGTACTATTGTTGTTTTTCCCTCTCTGTAGTGTAATATATTCATGGGTCTTTCATTGGACGTGTTCTCCCAGGATAGGGATAAAGTATTTTTGACGGTACAGTTAACCGTAGCTCTGCAGGTTTATTCATACTCACCCGTCAGTAGTTATTCATATGACACAGACTTGGAGCAATAACTGACTGTAAGAGCTCCTGCTTACCTCCCCAAAACAATACCAATTCCTCAGTTATTAGTGACAAGGCGCGTCAGTCTGTCGCGATGTTTCCCGCTGTCGAGTGCAAAGCCGAGACTCGGGCCAGCTCCGCGTCTCGGCTTCTGATGAAAGAGCCCGAAAGCTGGAATATAAGGGGAGGGAAAAAAATGCCAGATATGCAGGGATTCTTTTCCTTCGCCTCAGGTTGCGTTATGCATGAGGCAACGCATTAGTTTACTATGATCACTTATCAGTGAGTGACAGCTCTGACTTGTTTGCACGCCTGCAATGTGTTTTTATCTTTTCAAGATATTATTTTTTCGCTCCTTCTTGCCCTGTGCGCGAGCAGCAAGCTGGAGGGAGCTTTGACGTCTGCACTGTAAGGACGATCAAATTGCCTGCCCTTGCCTGTCAGGCCTGATCTCAGGATTTTTTACTTTGCTCATTATAAAGGTATTTCCATTTTATTAAGTTTTCCCTTTTTTTCCACCCTTTGTCGCTCTGGGAAATTTGCATACCTCTATTCCTTGGGAAGAAAGTAATGACAGCAATTTCTTTTCTTTTCTCTCCCCCACTAGCCGTGTGAGTGCTTCGTTTAGTGGCACCTGCGAAAGCGACAGGCGCAGGGATGAGAAGTGAAAGAGAGCAGTTGATTAAATCATCATCAAGTCGCAGCACAGAAAGTCAATTCTGCTTGCCGTCTACAATGATATCCTTTTATCTTAAAGTAATGAGCTATGGCACTTTTGCATCGGGTAATACGATGAGTTCCATTAGCATGTTCCATTTGCTTCACAAGCAAGGGCAAGTCATTCCAGCCGGCTTCTATCTTGGCAATCAAAGCAATTGGCTGCACAGCCAGGGAACAGCGGGGGAAAGGAGGGAGAGCGAGGAGGGAACGAAGGGGAACACAAGAAAGAAAGGCTCGACGTGTTTTTTTATGGATCACAACACAGTGGGAAAAAAAAAACCCAAAATGATGTCCATTATTTGAACCCCTTTGCTTTCCCTGTGTTCCTCGGTGTGTATTGTGCACAGACAGAGAGGCAGCTAATGAGTGTTCGGCTGCTTTACTGTTGTCACATTGTGAGAGGCCTGAATACAGTTGATCTGGTCTGCCGCTGCATTAGTCAGTTGTGTGTGGGAAGCCGCGGGAGAACGATACACTGCAGACACAACTATTTATTCACAAGTTGGAACAGAAGCATAAATGCACCCTGTATGAAGCTTTCAATATAACACAGATACTCTCTTGTCGTCATATCTTGTACTCGTCTATCATTATCCTTATTTTTCCTTCCATCACTGACGCTGTTTAGGGCTGCTGGCTTTGTGCACGCTGTATTAAAATGGGGGTGGAATCTTGTGGGTGGTGGAGGAAAGCAAAAGAGAGAGAGAGGTAGAGAGAGAGAAATGGAGCAGGGGAACGTCTGAGGAGTGTTTGCCCAGTGCGTTTATTGCCTCTGCATAATTTATGAGCTGCTGGAGCTGACCATCATGGCAGTGTGCCGCGGGCAGCCCCTGGGGCCGTGTGGGACAGGCCTGTAAATTGGATGCTATGCTCCTGCTGAGCTCGCAAGGCCCCTTTTTACCATCCAGCCTGAGAAACAGATCAGCCACAAACCCAGCCAGCTACCTTTGAGCTCTGCAGGGCCCCAGATCAGCAAAAAACAAGAGATGGAAGCAAAAAAAAAGAGAGAGAGAGAGGGAGAGAGCGAGAAAAAAAGGGGGGGAAACAGCAGGGCCTTCTGTCGCTTACTCCCTGGGCTGTCAATCATTGCACCCCTCCTTCTTTTGCTCCCGCCATACTTTAATCGACACCCACCAGCCCCCTCCCTGCTCTCCTACCCACACACTGTACCAGCCCCTGCCCATATTCCCCCCCAGTGCCTTCTTCATTACCGACTCCAGTGCTTCTCTGCACCTCAGCCATATGCACAACGTTGAGGGCCGCCAGTCACCCAGCATCACACTAATTAGTTGATAAAGAATTAAGTGGACCTTGAAATTGAAATTGGAACGAAAAAATGAAATCTAGCCACTTTTTCCTCCCTCTATTACAAAGTTGCCCACCTCCTCTTGTCATTTCGCCATCCCCAGCCTGCAGCGGGGAACACACATCACACAATTTGAATTCTGGGGGGTGATTAGGGTTCGGAATTGCCAGCTCCATCAAAACTTTAGGCAGGATTCAATGTTAACAAGGGCAACGTCGCGCATAAAGTGCTCACGTCAGCTTCTGAGCTGATCTGGTGATACTCACGCGGTCATTATGCGCAAGGTTTTGTCATGACGATGTTTCGTTTTTTACCGATCAATTCGATCGAGGCATCAACATTCAGTGGATGTGAGTCTCTTTTCAAGAAACAACCTCATCACATTGTTTCTAACTGCATCTTCTTTGTTTCTCCTCCTGCAGTGTGACACTGAGAGTGACCAAGACGACAAGGTAAGCCTGCCATTGTTTTTCCCTGCTGAAAGCACTCCTGACACCTTTTATCCTCTGTTTCTAATAAATTTAAACATTACACTTGCTTTTAGGCTGAGATTTAATGTAATTAGAATTAAACATCCTGTTAATAAGTATGAGAAAGCCTAATTACTTGCACATTAATTATAAATGGATTAATGAAGTGCAAAATCTAAATCAAAGTGTTCTGGCTTTTTAGGATTTTGATGACATTTAAATGAGGCTGCTGTGACAGCCAGAGCTGTGGGTGCAGCTTCACTCTCACTCAAAGCACATCGCTGGCTGCAGTGTGCACGGTTTACATTGCAGCACTCGGCTCCCGTCCCACATCCATGTATTTATTTACCTGTCTGCCTGCCGGTGGGTCTCCATGAAACACGCAGTGGTGCTGATTAGAAGAAACACACTCCCAACATATAGGTGTTCATTGTTATTTCTGTTCCTATTAAGCCAATCAACACCTCCAAGTTTGTGGATCTGTAATAGCTTCCTGTGCTGCACTGGCTCACTGCTTCGACTTCTCACTTTTGTTGACAGTTGTTACAGTCAAGATATTCAGAAAACTTTCACTTTTAACTTAAATAGTGCAGTATGTCCCTGAAACCAGTGCATGTATGGGTTATAGTGTTTTATTTTGTTTACCTCGAATCATTAGATTTGTAGATTAATTTCAACAAATATTCTAAAGCTGAAAGATTTACTGTATTTCTGTGTGGGAAACATGACTGATCAAAATACCACCGTCACATAAATGCAACACGTTTGATGGTGGTACCTCAGGCTGAGAGTTGTGTGTCACCCTCAACAACATCTTTTTGTAAAGAAAAGTAATTTTAGGGAGAAAGTTGGACTCTGCTGATGTATGAAAATCAGCACAGACTGAGGTAAAACCGGGCGGTGGGGGGTTCCACTGTACACTCCATCATTTTCGGCACTCTCTGGGAAATGTCAATGTGTTAAGTCTGATTCACCCCAATTATTTTCGGGACACTCTGACAATCCAAGCAAACCTTTTCCTTCACCTTTGCCTCGGCGAGATCAAATTCTCCAACTGCATGGCAATGGAAATCAATGGAGGAAAAAAATGTACCATGACATTTCATCTCCACTGTGCCTACTGTAGATGGAGCAGCCGCTGCTTTTTAATGTTAGTCACCGTATTCAGGTCAAAGGGAAGTCCGCTGCTCGTTTTATGGAAGCACCGCCACAGGTTTGTTTGGAGCCGTGCTCGGAGGTATTCATGGTGGGAGCGCGCGTTATAGATTCTAAAAGCAGCCATGTTATCCACTGACTTCTAACTAGAGATCTTGATGCACTCTAATGATTTAGTAATGCTATTTGCTTGTGGTGTTTAGACTGTGCAGCAAATTGAGTCATTACTCAGTGTTGTCGATTTAAATTGCTCCTGTCTCGGTGGCAATTCCTTTTTGTTTCAGGAAGAGAGAGAGAGAGAGAGCGCGGTAAGCTGTAATCCCCCCAGTGACTGTATTAATTCACCCAGGCTCACGTTACGCTCCTGATGAACAGCACCGACTACACCTTCCTGTCATTGATTAATTGTGTGTTAAAGTAACAGAGGAGTGAATTAGTAAATAGGGGACCCCTATGACAAGGGGCTGACTCATGTGTTCTTCCTCGATGTAAGGGGGTAATTGGAGCTCCCACTTTAGACTTTTACCCCCCTCCTTAGTCCATGTCACCTCGGCCACTATCTGCTCCTGCCAGGCGCCTCGCACGCCGCACCCACCGCCGACATTTGCATTCCGTGGGCGACGTGGTCTACTTTACAGCGGCGCGGCAGAGAAGGACGCAGGAGAGCCGAGTCATTTTAATGGGTCAAATGTATTCAGATGAGGACAAACGTGGCTTATTTAGTTTCCCTTCAAAAGCAGGAAATGGAAAAAGTGTTCCCAGGAGAAATCATGTTCTGCCTGGTGTAGAAGGCCTCTGCCGTGTCGGCGGGAGCTGCCAGCCTCTGATAAGAGACAGCTATTCGCATCTCAGAGTGTATGTGCGCACAATCCTGCTCGTGAATCTGTGTGTGTGTGTGTGTGCGTGTGTGTGCGCATTGGAAACTGTCAGAGCATTTGCTCATTACAAAGTGACCTGTAGGCTGGGCCCTCTCCAACATGACACGTTAATGGCATGCTGGGAGACAGGTAGGAGGAAGGCTCACCGCAATCACTCGTCACACAACACCGGTATTATTAGCTCTATATGTGTTATCATTAGCATCTGTGTTCGAGGGCCTCCGACGACCAGGACTCATTTCTATCTGCCACTTTCAAACTGGGATAATGAGAAAGGCGAGATTCTGAGCTACATCGGAGGAATATGAAAAGAATACGTATGCATGCAAATGAATGATCTTAATGATTAAGTGCGTATCACGCATTCAGTTCAGTTGTTGCATGGGCACACTGAGACTGAGGTCCACCTCCCTGCAACTGGAGCTAAACATCACGGCAGTGCAGACCATGAAAAATGTCACTGTTACGTCACAGTCAACAATAGCTGCTCCCTTCGCCCCATTCTCACTGCTTTTTACTACATCTTATTATTTAGTATTGATATTTATTATTATTGTTCACCGATTTAAAGAACATTGGTTATTTTAGTTTCAGTCATTTAGGCTTAACTGCTGGACAGTCGAAGTCTGTTTGAAACACTGAAAATTCAGTCAGTGAGCTGCCGCCTTGAGGGCTGCCACTCAAATAGCGTGGTCGCTTTCTTACAGCACTGGCCGCTCCTGTTGGAATGACTTCCCTCTTCCTCTGTGAGGCTGTGCCTCACTGCTTTTAAAGACACTGTGTAAACAGCTTCATATTTTCCAGAACATGCCATATGCATCCTCTGACACCAACAAAAACTCAAAGATTCATCGTTAGTTTAATGCAGAGCTCTGAAATGCCTCCAGAGGTCATTAAGGGGGAAATGATTTAACATAAACTAATAGTTTTCATGACTGTGAATGCATCTTGCCTGGTTTCTTTCAAATGTATGCAGTGAAACATTCCACTCTAATCTTTCTTTTTATTTGAATCTATCAGTAGTAAATTTCTTCTCCTTGTCGTAGCAGTCTTTGTAATATTGTCGAGAGTGCTCAGCCTCTCACTCAGTCTGGACTCGCTAATGCTTAAGTGATTTTTCCCAGTAAGTGGCACCTTGAAACTGTCGCTCAAACATTTTAGCACGAGCGTCTACTGGTGCTCGAGCCTCCTTTCAGTGTCACCAATCGTGTGACTGAGGCCTTTAGTGAAGACAATGACTGTGCGCCGTAATCTGCAGGACTTTTATCTCCATGGAGCATTTTTATTCCTGCCTCTCTCTCGCCTCGGGGCTTTCTTTTATAGACCACACCTTTCCTGAGTGTTATTTACTCGCTCTATCAGTAGCCACAAGCTGTAAATGCCATTTTGAAAATGCTTTGTGTCTTATTAACGGCCATGCAAGGGAGTGCTGTAATTTGCTGCGCGGTGCTCTTATTGGAGGCGAGGGATCTAAGTAGGTGCTTTAGAGCAGCCGCGAGAACCTGTTTGTCCTTGACATAAAATAAAGATCTGAACCGGTAATATATTTGCTGTTTCTCTTCCTTTATTGTTTTGCTGTGTTTGCCCTCAGGCAATTACAGCAGAAGAGTCGTGTTTCTCAATCACTCAGCGGCACTGTACATAAAACCATTTTATATCCTACCCCCCCTCCTCCCTCCCCCTCCCAAACCCTCCCTCTTTCCACCGCAGTGGGAAGGATGAGTAATAAAAAGGAGAGAGCAACTTGTCAGCGTTAAAAGATTATGTGTTTTGCCCCCTCCAAAGGAAGAGAGTAGTGTTTACAGGCTTGAGTGGGTGCTCGCTAGGCCGAGGCTGAGGCTGATTGCACTAGAGTACCCTGTCAGCCAGTGATTTGTCATGTACTTTATCATCCTTGTCACTCTGCAGAGCGTTGTCATAGGTAACGTTCCCGCCTGCCCCCTCCCCCCTCTGTGCTTTGTACCCAGTCAGTGTAGGAAATTTGTATTTACTTTGGGGGAGTGTAATTTGTTCCTCATGGATAATATGACCCTTAGCGGAGCCGGATCACGGGTTAGTTGAAGTGATATTTTCCGGTAATGGTAGTCGTACATCATGGCTGTCAGGCCGGGTTAGGAGGCGAGCACATTACAGCTCCATTTTAGCACTGCAGGCATCTGGGATTATTTTCCATAACCAAGTATGACATGACCGCTCTGCGGAGTGCATTAAATTTTTACTAGCTTTTTTCCCTCCCCCGGCAACTTCTGTGGCTTTTCCCCGGGTCTGGGTCTCGGGGCTGCCACAGTGATGGATACCCCCAGAGTCCCAGTGGTCCTGGCCAAGGTTAGCGGGTGTCACAGACCTACACCGCTCCCCTCCATCCAATAACCGGCAAATCCCCGCTCCCTCGGAGGCGCGTGCACCGCCCACCGCTCGCCGCTGCAGCCAACCCTGATCCTCGGCACGCACACGGGCGCGTCAGACGCACGAGCAGCAACACACAGACAGACGCACACACAGACAGGGATTCAAAGAAAAGAAACACGTTTATCCCGGTGTTAGAGTTCAATTAACAGCTTGCTGTGTAACGTGAGCGGGACAACATGATTAAAGAGAGCAGCTGTCGTCCCCCTCAGCAGTTTTCTCCCAGACAAACATACAGATGATGGACATTTGGACCTTGTGTAACCCCCCCCTGCTCCCACCCCTCTCATTCAGCCCCATGAATAGAGATCATGTTTACATACGGTGGGGCCGGTGTCCACGGACGGCATTTTACTCCTGAGCATGTGATAGCTCTGCTTTTCTTGTCTCCTGCCTCCTACTCTACTCTTTCCACCCCCCATTTTGCTTCTTCTCTCCTTGGCAGCAAGGTCAGCAGTGTAAATGCCACCTCTTGCCATTGACAAATGGTCGCCCCCCCATCTGATAATCAGTGAGGTCTCAGAGGTGGAGGAGCAGGCGGAGCTCATTAGGGCGCCACAGATGAGAAATTAATGTGGAGATTTCGGGCCTGGCAGAGAGCCGGGGATGGGGGGGGATGGGGGGGGGGGGCAGAAGCAGTGGGCCTTGTATGCTCTAAAGGGGGTGTCTGTGGGCTGGATGGGGATGGATGGGCCCTGTCTGATGGATGACCAGGTCAGCAGGCAGCAGCACTCCCCAGACAGTCCCACACAAGCATCCACACCCCCACACGCCCGCCCTGCCTCTGCTGTAGTGCAGCTCAGTACAGTACTGAGACGGCGGGGTGTGAGGCTGCCGGGGTGAAGGTCAGGGTGAGCCCGTTCGCCCTCGCTGACGGTTTGGTAATTAAATTGAAGCAGAGGAATTGACACAAATGTTGACGTCCCTCTTTTCCTGTGAACTGAGGTGACATCAGTCGAGTTATTTATGGCTAAGTGTCATATTCAGACATGTTACAGATCACATCAGGCACGTCGGGTCCATTTTGACTGTACGTAAACCAGCTCCTCCAGGTGAACCCTCATTCTGTTCCAGCACCTCTCCTACTGCTGACACTCGGAGCAGGACGATGATCGTGTCACTAATGTTTTGTTTTTACCATCTGTTTCTGTTCAAGCTTTGTAGTTTCCACGGTTTTAATTGTAGAGGCAAACTAAGGACACAGATCTCCTATCTCCCCAATTATAGAGTGATAAGACAACATTTAAAGTCGGATGACAACAATAGAGAGAGAGACCTTGAGGGTTTTTTAATACAAAGTTGCGCGTCGCTTTTGAAGTTCCTTTGAAGAGTTTTAAAGTGTATCACAAAAGCTTTCAGCGTTGTGCATCAGTGTCTGTATCAGATCAGTGGGAGCTTTTTTTAAACAAATGACACTTTGTAAATCAGGGAGCTGAAATAAAGAGGCCAGTGAGAGGTAGTTAGATATATTTGACCAGTCTGTTGTCCTTTAACAGACGAGGTATGACGAGGAAGTAGGACGCGTCCTCCTACTTTGGAAAATGTAAATGTTAACCAGAAATAATTACTGCTGTTGAAATTTCTAAATACTTCAAAGGTTTTTTGTTAATGTGTAATGAATCCAGCAATAAATGACAGACTCCTCAATCGCACTTTAACCTTTCGAGATGCTTGTATAGCAAAACGTGTTGTCTGGGCCTCTTTGACCCCAACTTTGACTTGACTTGCGCATTAATGTCATTCAAGTGATTCTGTATTCTATAATGTTTCCAAAACACGTTTAAGTAAATTTTGCAGCCCTTCAAGTTGCGTTTTGTGACTTCGCAGCAAAGATTTGCAGCCGGTTTTGTCAGCCTGTCGGACACTCAGGTTGCCTATTTCACCAGCAGCATTGTGAGTCACGTCCTTCAAGCTGAACTCTGTTGACTTCCAGAACGCTAAGGTTTCGTTATGATCGGCTGACAAAGAAGTTGGATAAAGACTTATCCCATTTAATTCTTGTTTTACAGTTTTCTCTTAATGCCAAAAGCAGCACTTGATGCACCAGCTCTCCGAGCAGGTCTGATGAGGCCGTCACTGTTCACAAAGACGTCCTGCTGCTCTGTATTTATCAGTCACGTCTAAGTTCAAACTGAAACCGTTCCCAGGCACTTCAGAAACATGGACGCTCTAACGAAGGAATGTAAGTGCTGGCAATTTGTTCAACAGTCAAAGACTTCAGGTTATTGCAGTCACGGCTGAGGCATTTGGGCTCCCCTCATTTCAGTCACAAAAGGACCAGGATATTTTCCTCTCTTTTTTTGCATTTTTCTCTCTTTTGGCGAGGGGGCAAATATTTACGTGCCGCTCCATTCAGTGCAAGTGCGAGGCAATCTGAAACTTTTCGCGTCCATAAAGGCTCCGCTGTTGCCTTTCAGATTGCCTCCTGATGGCTTTCGCCTCGGCAGTTTTGGTAGTGAAACACAGGATCGTGGAAGGTTTGACTCTTACCTTGAGACGTGATATTATACAAACCCTAATGTGTTACACTTGCCTCTAGAGTGCTCAACCTCACCATTCATTTATGGCCAACAATAAAATGTAATAATGCACACGTTTGAATAGGACAAGGTTGCCAAGTCCTTGAAATTGAATGGGGGGGGAAACAGTCGCAGCAGTGAATCATGTTTCTAAGGCAATGATTCAATTCCCAGAGCAAGCTGAGAACACAGGGAATGGAAAATAATTCTATCAGCAACAAAACCCATAAATATGCTGTTTGACGGAGATGTGCACTCCAGTGGAAAGAAAAAGCCATTTCCATCTTTCCTGACCCGGAAAAGAAAAATGTCTCAAGCAAATTGCGTACATATATCAAAAATTTTATGAGATTGGCCACCTACAGCGAGGCAGTCAAGTGGAAACAAAACCCCAGTTAAAGAAATATTTAGTCGAGTGTATATTTATGAAAGGTACAAATGTAATGAGGGAGATATTTTCCACTCTTTAGGTTCCACACACATGATGTAACCGGCCGTCTTGCTGCAAGATTTCTTCGTCGATAGGGCCGAGAAGGCACGTCGTCTGATTATTGTTATTGGAAACTGATTGAACTCCTTTCACAGCCATCTGCTCAGCATGTCATTAACTCCTTCCTGTTGTTTCTAATAGCATCACTGATGCTGTTTCAGCAGCGGTGTTTTAACCAGCCCATACTGGGAGTTAAGAAAGATGCTCATGCAGCCACACATGTCACACCAAACTAAATTACATACATTTTTAATACCATAGATGCACAGTTGCACACAATTACAAACCTGCTCCATATGGTGTCGTTCGTCAGGTGCTGCGGCAGAAACAAAACACAGGCGCGTGTGGGTGTGTGTGTGTGCGCGTGGGTGTGTGGGACCTTGTGGGTCATGTTAGGCCGGTGGATTTGTGCCTGATCAAGAGTAAGCGGCGCCCTGGCTCCTCAGGTGTCTGTCCTCATCTCTATTTATGAGGCAGTGTTGCCAGTTACCAGTCTTTAATAATGCATGGAGGAAGACCTTGGGTTCAAACCAGTGTCTCTGGAAACAGGCTGCTTATATGGGGGGGGTTGTTGTTATGCAGGAAGCCCTTTGCAGCGCCTATCTCTTTTCTCTCACACACTCTCTTCATCCCTCACCGTCTCTCTATCTCGCCCTCTCTCTCCCTGCTGAGAGTGAGTCCTCCGACACACCAAGGTTAAACTTTCTCCCTTCGCTCGGCGGATGTCAGTCAAGGCCCGGCTCACCTGCACATAAGCCCCCCCAGCAACTGGGCCAGTGACTCTTGCACAAAGCCTCTGCCCCCTTCATTGCCCTTTGGTCAAGCCAACGATTTCTGCAGGCGAGCTGCCTCAGAATGGACTGGCTCTCTGTTCTCTCTCTTCCCGCGCTCCTCTGCATCCTCACAGAACGCTGCTCCTCTCCTGCAGCCAAGGCAACGTGTTTCTCTCTCCATCCGTCACAGGACACACGCAGAATGATTCAGTCAGACAAGCACCACTAATATTTCACATAAAATTTTAAAACAGCTTCATATTGGAATTGGGTCTCTCCCAAAGTTCAGGTGAAAATGCGTTCAAGCTTAATTCTGAATCTGCATTTATTGCTTCCTGCTCCTGTGAACATAATCAAACGTCTTCTTTTGCAATTTTTTTCACATTTGAACTTCACGGAGTTTATTGTCGTTGTAGTTTTCCGAATATTGTAGAATCTGCAGATGCTTTTGTGTCAAATAATAAGATGATATTGCTTTTTAATTTGTTGCCTTTGATATTTTAGATGAAAGTTTCAAAAAGAGTCAAAATTATCAGTGAGATAAGATGTTTTTTTTACTGCAAACTGGAAAATGGGTCCAACACTTGTGTGCTTTGTAGCAAAAACATGTGTGTTATGATAAACGTACATGTTTCTGATCCTTGTTGATTTAAGTTGATTGGTTTTCAAACACGGTTTGCAGATGGAGTTCTAGAG
>JAUESE010000008.1:2033094-2051178 GCA_032274725.1 Malacoctenus triangulatus
GGAGGGCGGATGCAGCAGCTCCTCTGTAAAGGAGCAGTGCAGCATCACAGTTACCAAACACACAAGCTCCCACCAACCTTTTTTTTTGTGCAAATGTAATTTTGACAACGCCAGAGCAGACAAACCCCTGCCAGGACCTCGGGTGAGGAGCCTCTCTACTAATACGCCAATACAACAAGAGTCTCAAATCTGATTGAGACCAGCTGAGACAGACACGTTGCAGTCAGCTGCGCCGATAATTAATCAATCCACAACGCAACGTTTCATCTCCTCCTGCCTATAAGCCAAGCCTCCCACTGCGCTTTAGACTGTGGATCAGTTTCAGCAATAACAAATGAAACCACCCCCCCTTCCCTATTTTTTTTTTTTTTTTGTCTCCCACTGTCGTTCTCCTCACTTCATTATGCAGGCAGCCTGACGCTATTTGACAGAATGTGCTATCTGCAGCCCTCAGCTGCAGTCCCCCCTCTCACTATCATTGCATCGCTGGCAGCTTAACCCCACTGCTGCCTGCCACAGTGGAGCACCGAGGAAATGATCCTGCTGCCGTCTGAGGAGAGTCACAGAGGAGAGAGAGAGAGAGAGAGAGAGAGAGTGAGAGAGAGAGACCCTGAAGCACCTTTGTGGATGCTGGCATCTCATGTCTGGCAGGATTTGGTTGCAGCTGCCTTTTTCGATGCCTTGTAGCCTGTCAAGTCGCTCTCCCCTCATTTACTTCATGTCAGTAATTACAAACAGCTCCATCTCTTCTGAGAGCAGCTTTCTTCTTTGTGTAGCTATCAAGTCGTTGCCTTTCTTTGGAATATTTCACATCTTTATTCGCTCGCGAATTTTGACAATATAAGCTTAATTCTCCGTGACACTGGGCAGTAGTTTTACCAGACTCGCTCAGCTGAGTGTATGTAGGCCAAATTTATGAGCGTTTTGTCTCCCTCACAAACAAATACTTGTAACAAGACAGCAGCCAGATCCGTCTCCAGAGAGCTGTAAATAAGCTTAATGAAGAAACAAACAAACGGCTTTAAGGGTGAGCCTCTGAAAGCTGCAGGTCTGCAAAGCGTAGCATATCTAATTTGTAGGTTAATGTCAGTGCAGGCTTATTTATCTAGGTTATCCTCTGCACCAGATAATTAGATGTGCACGTGCAGCAAGGGACAATGTCAACAGAGGCCCCGCTTGTGTCTGGCATCTGTAGCTTTTATTGTTTCCGTCCTTGTCTGTCACGGGGAGCATATTATAGACTGACTGTCAATATTTTAGCATTAGACCTGCCCGGGTTGGAGATTGCCACGGTTGAGTTTCATTATTATTTCATTTGCTGGCGCTGCCTTTGAGTCCAACGCTGAAAAAAGATGAAAGTCTAATAAAGGATGTGATATTGCGTTGCAAATCCTATTCAAATAAGCCACTTAGACGGTAAAACGTATTTGCTTATCATTTGCATGTGGCGAGCCCAATAATGCATGATGTAGGAACATAAGCGCGGTGAGCCGGTGCATTGTGGGCTGTGGTGTAATGAGTCTGGTCCGATATCTGCCAGCGACGGGTCCTCATTCCCTGGACTTGGCTCTGGTCTGTCTCTCCCAATGTGTGTTAGCTGTCAGGTGGGGAGAGCCAGACTGCCGTTGAAGGGGGATGGGGGGGGGGGAGGGGGGGCTTTTTTTTTTGCTCCACCGCGCTGTCTGCTTTTGATTCCTTTTCCCAGAGGTGTTTAAAAAAGCGTCTCGATTGTTAGTGACAATCAGCCGCTCTGGCCCTTTTGAACAGAAGGTTTGATTTAATCGTGAGCCTGTCATTTATTATTCTGGAGCGGCAGCCGCCCCTGTGAGGCCCGGGCCTGATCAAGCGCCTCGGAGCTGTCCCCAAGATCTCACTCTTCTCCCGTTTCCCCCCGTTATGTCTAAATCCTCAATACAAATCGCAGTGTTTCGGCTCTCCCAGTGGGGCCTATTACTGCCTGTGGGGCATTAAAGATCATTAATAGTGCTGTCAGAGAAGGAGAGGGAGAGAGGAAGCGAAGGAGGAGGGAGTGCGGGGCGCAGCAGTAGAGTTGCTTAGCTGCTCATAAATGGGAAATTAATACATCTGCTTCATTAATGCTGCCTCGTGTTTGATGTTTGTTAGCTGGCAACTTTAATGATGTAGGTTTGAGCCGACGGGGCGCTTGACTAAATTTGATTCCTCCAATTAAGTAGTCAGGCTTCTTTTCTTTTGGGAAAATGGTTAGAAAGGAAAAACTGCTGCCTAATTATGGACTCTGAACCTTCAGTTTTGTGGCTCCTGCTCATTTTTCCTCGCTTCCTCTTTTTCTCTTACTCCTTCGTCTGTCAGCCGCTGATTGCACCAACACATCTATCAACAACAGCCCGCGCTAAGTTGCTTACCACTTTCTAATCAAGATAACATTTTTTAATCAGTGCATGCGACTTTCCTAATCATTAGCAGTACCTAACGACGTGGGCTAATTGATATATAGTGCAAGGTGATAACAGTCAGCCTTTAGCGCAAATGATGAAATTAATACTATCAAGGTTGTAGATCGAACAATTGGAGCCTTAGAAATCAAACATACAGGAAACATTAAAGACCCTGAAAGCTTCTTTCTATGCATGAATTCCACCCCTCCGAACAGTTTAAGGCAAAAAAAAAAGAGAGATTGCAGAAAACCACATTTATCCTGCTGACTGAGGCTTAGGATGAAATCGTGCTTTTATATTTGTACTTGAAGTGAAGTTCAGAGAAAGAGAGCAAGCCCATTATTCAAAAATAAGGATTTAAATATCTGCCTTGTTCACCATTTGTTATGTGCAGGCTGCTGCATGTGGAGGAGGTCACCAAAGCATTAAATTGCATGAACAAGCCTCGATTCGGATGATGAGGACCATTAATTGTGTGGTTGTAGTTCATTATCTGAGATGACAGTCACAGAGAAACAACATAATGCTCTTTATCGCTGCTTAATAAATTGCTGTTGTGACACGTGATTCACGTATCAGCCCCAACTGCACAGTCACTGGGTGTAGGCAGTGTTTCCTGAAGCAGCAAAGAGGTGAAGGATAAAAAGTTTGCAGAAGCACCTGCAGTGAAAGGTAGGTGCAGCTCCTCATCTCCTGCTCATCGTCAACACGGCTCCTCACACTGAATCAATCCACATCTTTGGCTCATCTGTGAGGGTTGGCCACCGTGCCCCTGATGTGATCTCATCGCAGATGATGGCACCATTGAGTGGGACACTCCCCCCCCCCAACATGAAGACCCCTGCCAGTGTAGTTGGCCATCTTCTCTGAATTATTCAGCACACGAGCTTGTACCCTCTGTGTTCCTGCAGCTTGTTGGCTTGGGGCAAGGTGTGTGCAGGTTGGTGAGCAGGGGAGAGCATTAGAGGACTGGGCCTTAGGCTCCGCAGACCTGCGACTAATGATAATGGTCTCCTCTTAACAACCGGCCAACTAAGCACTTTATTACACCTCAGTTTCTCTCTGATCTCCTCCCATACCTGGGCCATCCCCTGCTTCAGGTTACTGCCATGTGTTGGACCTGATTCACAATATACAAACACATGTGGAATAAATCTTAATTTCAATGTGTCACAGTGTCACAGAGTGGATGAAAGTCCGCAACCATTGTTACACTTTTATTTTGGCACTGAAAGATTTATTGATGTGAGATGGCGGACATGGTGAATATTTCAGTGAGACACTTGAAATGCAGCCACACAGGCCACGAGTGGCTCCAAGGGAGGTTGTTGCGCAGCAGCGTCTTTAGGGCTTATTGACAGATCCTGAAATCAAACTCCTGATGAAGAAATCCTCCAAGTTCGGTCACACTGAGGTGGAGGAAGGGAGGCTTTGTGTGCTGGACATCAATCATGGGCAAGCCGACACAAACTGTCAGCTTTGGAGGGAATGCTTCACCGACGGTGTTCAGAGTCGGTCCGCTGTGTTTTGTCTTCTCGTCCTTGACAATTAAATGGTCGACAGGAAGACGTAGCACATCTCTGCTCAGTATACATGTTATTCATTGCCTCTTTATTACGCTCACTTCCTCATTTCCTCCCTGTTATCTGCAGTTTCAGTAGTTTGCGATTGTGAGTGTGATTCATGGGGGTGAAGAAGGAAAAGGTGCAGAACCATTTTAGGCAATGATTTCTTGCTGATGCATAACCAACATCTATTATCAATGTAAATGATCCACCAACTTTGCTGTTCAAATGGGAACAAAGTGTGAAGTATGCTCGCAGGCATGCTGAGGGAAGACGAAGGGAGCAAAGAGGGAAATGAGAGCTGCACACAAACAAGCCATTATTAAACACAGTGCTTCTTTAAGCTGCTTTCTGAAGAGCGTCAAGCCTCGAGCACTTTAACTTGCCAAAAAACAAGCTCCTCTTTTTATGCTTTGAAATCAGGAGGTAAGATCAGCGCGGGATAAAAAGCTCAGCACACAGGAAAGCAGAAGGACGCTTTATTTGTTTACCATGCGGCAGGCCGAGGGCGATAGTCAGGCTTCTCTTCATCCACAGGAGAGCTCCTGCTTGGCGGCGGTGCCGATGCAGCACGCTGCCTCCCACCAGCATCGCACACAGCACCATCTGCTAGGACCTGTTGGCTTGTTTGTTTTCCAGAGCAAACAGCAAATCACTTCTTTCCTGTTTCTGCTTTTTACCATATGCCGCTGCCTGTGTATCAGAGCGAGGCATGTATATTAATGAAGTTAATCAAAGACGCGCACACAGCCACATCTGCCAGGGGAATTTTCAAATGATCGCGCCCGCCGGTTGATACATCACGTCGCCACCCTCGCCTGCCGCTGTGGCCACATGTCGGTGTAGGTCTGACGCTGACAACGCCGGCTCCTGCCTATCTATACTGTTCATACACAGACTACTGTGTATGTCTGCAACTCTTTTTCTGGACTATCCAATATGCTTGACAACAGGCTGACAAACACTGTAAAACACTGTTTTCTTGAAATACCTCTCGTCATTGTTTCCACTTTGCATTGTGGGTAAACATACAGTGTGTAGACTAATTAAATAGCGTGATGTATTTAGATTGCGAATGTATCTGCATATCGGAACACATGCTCACTATCATTTGCGCCTCAACAGCAGGGACTCTACAGACTAGACAATTGCTCTTTCACATGTGTAAAATGTCACGTCTTCTACCTGCTCTGGAGCTGCGTGCCTGAACAGATCCCCGTGTCACTGCAATTAGTGGCTACGTTAAACAGCGGGAAGCACGCAGCTAAGTAATGTATCCCCGTACAGATGGCAAATTATCCTCCTGACTACTCGCCGAAACTGTCAGGTGCACACGGTGGGCTGTTGTTTCACACGCAGTGACCGACACTCCGTGTGTGCTGGAGGATTTAGCCCATTTCCTGAGGTTGGTAATATTTGACATGTAACCAACGACTGCCACGCTCGAGGGGTTTCTGCAAGTCATTTCAGACGTCCTGTCACAGGAGGAGCGGTGTTCATTAATCCCCATAACATTAGATGTTGTTATGATATAATCTCTAAGTCTTTCATCTGGTTCTGTATCGGTTACGTAAAAGTAGAGACGTACACATGGCAGGTCCAGTTTCCTCTCATAGCCAATCACTGAGAACTTACTAAAGACTGAAGCAGTTGATCACAACTGTTGGCTGAAACTACAGATTATATTTGTCAACAAAAAACTAACTTAAAGATTGCAAAAACTTTGTACTTTGAAAACTATTTGTTTTCCTGAGACTTGCTCCTGGAGTCCTCCCCCCCTAATGCTTTGAAAAGCCAGGACTTGTGTTCAGCCATTTTTTTAACTGTGTGAAATCAGCCTTGTGGCGTTCATGCTCGCTTTCCACCCGGATTGGTCCGTTGTGTGCACGACAAAGTAAACAAGGTCCCTAACCTCTCTGTAAAGTATTACCAGAAGCCCAAGTAATCTGATTATCGAACACAAGCACTCTGTTGGTTTGTGTCGTGTGTGTTCGAAGTTAGTTGCCGTGTTCCTCCACTCTGCACAGTGGCCGTGCTCTGCACGCACCCGTTGTGAAACAGGGAGCGAAGAATCTGGATGCAGGACTATGATTGGAAACATTTGTCTCCAGAAGCATGAAAGGCTTCAGCTGCATGAATGTCTCTTTAAAACTCTGAGCAGAAAGCTTCAATTCTGGCTTCTTTCTCAAAACATATTTGTCATCGTGATCTCCGTTCTGTATATATTGTATGTACACTGCTTGTATTTCTGTCCTCTTCACGTCAATACTATGTCTTGCAGTTTGGTTCAGACCTTTTTATTGTGCTTGGTGGCTCCTTGGGTTTGCCGCGACAGCTTTTGACACACTACTGTCATGAAAGAAACTGTGTTTGCTGCAGTTACCATGTTATGTGCACGAGCTGTGTCTGATCATTTTGCTAATCTCCTAAATTAGACACCTCCCCCTTTTCAATATTTCTCATTAGCGCTGCACTACAAACAGCCAAGTACAGTCCTGAGACGGAGGAATTAAAAGGAGATAGGACCAAATTGGGAACAAAGAGGTCTTCAAACAGGAAATGGCAGGTCCCAATCACAATAGATACTAAAGCGGTGTTCTTTTCATTTTATAGAAGTTTTTAATTAACATTGTGTGTCATGAAAAGAGGCCCGTTCTTAAATTGCTAATTGGAACTGACAGTGAAAAAGACAACTGCTCCTTTCTGTCTTGTACTTCTTTTCTGTCTGACTTCACAAAGTCCTGTGTGTCAATATTACTGTGCGACTGCGCTGCGTGTGTTGATTTGTTCCTACTTAGTGCGTAATTACACTTGTGGGTTTGCTGAGAGGAACTTAATTTGATTGTTCTGCCTGTCACTCAGGATGAAAAAAGACAAATATGAAATGACGTGTTTGAGGTTGCTTGATTATTGGCTTTGCTTGGACGTAATTGAGGACAGATTTCGTCAAAGTCAGTTTTGTGGCTTTCTCGTCTCTACCTTGCCAGCTCCTCAACCGCAGTGGGACTGTAATGCATCTCTAATATGGCTCTGTGCAGGCGGCTCGTTTTGTTCTGGACGCTGTTTTGTTTTCATGCGGCGTCGTTTTTTTTTTCCTGGGATCCCTGACAGGACTTTCCTGTCCTGTCTGGTCCAATAAAGCCTGCTCAAATGCAGACATGGATTCCAAGGGCTGCCGGGCCAGTGCTGGACCCACGTGTCCGCGCCTCAGGCAGTGTCATGCATGATTGCCTACATGATGCCTACAGGAGTTACAGAAGAGAAGGCGCATCAAAACACTGTCGACCAGCCTATCAAGGCTTAACCCCACACCTTGGTAGATCTGAAGCATGAAAGGATGAACGTTGTGTTTGTCTCCAGGTCTCCTCCAGGGTCTGTGTTGATGAGTCAGTCGAAGGCTTGGCCGGTTTCCAGGAGCCAATTTTACCACCCCTGGAGCCCCCCAAAAACACAAACTGATCTCCTCCCACCACCAAGGTTGGCTCTGGGCAGCAGTCTAGCTGAAGGCAATGCCCTGATCAAGCATCGTTGTGGGCTAACATCCTCCACTCAGACAGGGATACACTGTGGGCAGCAGCCTGGGATTTTCTGACCTTTTGTTAACTTGACTGATGGGTTTTATACTTCCTCAACAAAATATGTTTACTTACAACTCCATCGAATAAACTCAGAAACAGGCCAGACGAGTGGTTTTTTCTCCCTCCAAGTTACTTTCCCGCACTGGGTGCTTGACAGGTGTAGGTGTGCAGGCCTTGATCACTCACTCACAATGGTGATCCCTGTGGGTAAAACTGAGGATCTATTTAAAATGGCTCTCACTGTCTGATCAGGCTGCCTTACCTCATCCTTACACCGCCTCGCTTTGTCTTGCTCAGAAATGCCAAAATCTGCAGTCTCCTTTTGAAGGGCACGCTGATTCACAGTTCTCACAGTTCTGCTCGCAGCGTGAGCGCAGCCTCGGTTAAACCACGTTCCCTCGCAGTCTGACCCACGAGAGCCGGCCCGCTTGATGGAAAGCCTTTAGGCTGTCACTGGGAGATAGATAACATCGGCCCCACTCCATTGCCCTCTTGCCATCACGCCAGCGCTGACCTCCGCCTCCATGGTCAGCATCTCAGCCCGGATGTCTGCCGCAGCTTTGCACAGCTGCAGGCAAGGCCACATGGTGAATCAGCCGCCATGGCGAGACCCAAAGCCAAGGGTCACGATGAGCCAGTCCGGTCGGCATTCTCGCGGAATGCACGCTGTCGAGAGCTCGGAGCGTTTGGTTTGAAACACATTAGCCACTCTGGCAGCCGATCAAAGGCTCCGCAGCGAGTGTTAGATTCAGCATTAGAACAATTGTTAATCCTGAGTGGCAAACAGCCGCACGCTTTTCATATCAGTGCACAAAAAGAATTGCTTCCAGTGTAGTTAAAGCAGTGTTTGAAGTGTGCTCAGCAGAACACACCAAATGGCCTTTTTATTCCTGCGGTCCATCACTTTTCAAACTCTCTCAAACAAGATGATCTTTGAGCAGCTCTGTGGGCGCGTTCACACCGGAGCTCCTTGGTTCACTTGGAACACACGATCTGAACAGGTGTGAAGCTCCTTCGAACTCTGGTCAGAAACCAAAAGTCCCTGAATGGTGTCGTCCAGGCAGTTTTATTTGCTAACAGTCGGAGTGTGAAAAGGCACCCAATCAAAATGAGTCATTGGTCTGTGTTGGTGTGAAAGTGCTCCAAATGTGCTCTGTCCTCAGTTATCCAGTTTGAAATGAAGCCATTTAGTCTTTTGTCTTGTGTCACTAAGATGCACCTATAAATACAGGAAATTGTTTCTGCATATAACTCAAAGACCATATCGCTGCCCACCCACCAAGTTATAGTGTATAATTTATAATACAGACTGAATTTTGATTTTGAAATGAGCAGTAAAATTGCCTGGCACTTTTGGAGCAGTGAAAGTTTTTGGGGTTGTGGTGACAAAGTATTTGTCGACTTTTCCCCAGTAACTCTAACTGTAGTTTAGTATTTTCACACAGTCGTGGTCCCCTTTAGATTAAAGTGGCCAACCAGCTTCAAAAATGACACATGTTGTTGTCATCTGGAGAAGATCAAACACCACAGCTCATATGAGGTATCTGTCACACCATTTATTGCTGAATCCTTCTTATTTCTTCTTCCTTACATCTAAGATTTCTTTCTCACAAAACTCACATTTGTCACGTTTGCTTTTATAACTTTGGCAATTCCCTGAGACGTGTTTGAAGTCTGAAATACTAAATAGTTAATGGTGCTGATGCAGACGTGAGCCTCACCCTCACACGATTCACACTATTTGAAGGCAATGCTGCTTGACGTCATGTGACTGGCTGCCATGTTTGGACTTTTCGGCTTTCTGGGCTTTCTGTTGTGTTAACGCTTACTGCTTTTGGTTTACAACCTGCTGGACTCTTTTATAAGCATATTGTTTCAGGATATTAACTGGAGGCTCTTTTTAACACTGTGGTAAAGGCTCATTAAACAACCCAGATGGTGCTTTCTGGTGTCAAACTAATAATAGCCCCGTGTTTTAGTTGTGATCACCCTGCAGGCCTCGTCGCCTCTTCCACACATCTTCCCTCTGTCACACACACTCAGGCTCACACCCCGTGCCCCTGCTTTGACAGGATGAGTGGAACAATAACCACGCGCCAGCTGATGCATGATCCATGGGTTTGACCTGCTGACCCCAAGACACATTGTTACAGCCTGTTTACATTGTGCGAATTGACTAATGTTTTCATGAGGCCTTTTAACTGACTCCCGACATGTTTCTGACATGCCCGCCTCGCCTCCGTCGGGAGCAGCTCGTCCTCGCCGCCGCACCGGCCTGAGATCTCATAGAAGAGCCGCAGCTGAAGAAAAGAGAAGAAATGCAGACAGTGGAAAGAGCACATTTATATTCTTCCCGTGTTCCCACACATTAGGAGGGCATCAAGGTGCAAATATGAGTCAGACAGCTCTCATAATGAAAGAATCGAGACGCATTATGAAATAAGTGGAAGTGACCAATGAAGAGAGACGCTGCACTAGCTGCTTTGAATTCCAATTACGGCGAGCGATGGAGAGCGGAGGTGCCTTTTAATGTCTGCCGAGTTGTCACGGGAGTCGGACATGAAGACGGAGCCGCTCGTAAAGGTCAGCGTGGCAGAGGTCGGCGGGTCGCACAGAATGGATTCAGGCCTTTTGACTGCATCAGAATGGGGAGATGAACCTGACTCCCCTCAAAGAGACGAGCGCTCCCCTCTCCTCAGCTACCCCCCCCCCCCACCCCTCCCCTCAGCCCTGAGATATCAGCAGTGTCTCCACAGAGGGGTGGCCGGGGTGAAAGGGAGTGGCAAGGACCACGATTGAGGAGAGTGGATTATCTCATGAAGGGAAATCAATTAGAACGTTACGCCGGACTGTGAACATTTATCCATTTAGCTTGACCACTATTGAATTTCCATGATGGGCTTTGACTGTTCAGAGGGAGAGATCAGAGTTAATGGCGATTGTTCTGCACTCCTCCAAATGTATTATCTGCCTTATTCAATGAGAGACACTTCATCAAACCAGAGAGAACCCTGCGGCCTATTGATAGATGGGCTTTGTGTGGGGTTTGAAGAGAAAAAAAGATGAGGCATGGGGGGTTTAAGGCTGAGGGGAGAAATGGGAGGGAGTGTGGGGCTTTGGAGGCAGAGGGGGAGGTGGTTGAGGGGGGGAGGGAGGGGGGAGGGGGGGTGTCACAGATGTCCAGCCCTTTGAAAGAAAATTAAACAAGTACCTCATTAGCCAACGCTTCAGTGCTCCCTGGAGGTGGCCACTGAGCCAGGCTTTTTAATGAGCTGGGAACTTAAACGCTGCCAAAGTTTACCCCGGCCTTGCCTTTCTCTGTTAGGCCACTGGGAAGAGCCATGCCTCCCCCCCGCGCCCCTGGTCTCCCCCTCCTGCCTCACCCCCAGCCCTCCTCTTCCATTGAAGGCTGCTCATGCAGAGGAGAGAGAGGCACCACGCTGATTCCCTGCCTTTCAGCTCCGGAGAGGGGGATAATGCTGTTTTTGTACCACGCATCCAGAGGAATTATGTGCGCTAATTTGATTAGGGGAAGATTTGATTAACTGGAAAATGAGGGCTTTGCTTAGACTTTCACACGCTTAATTTATCCCTTGCAAAGCAGACGCAACATTGTGTCATGAAACTCAGAAGGCATATGAGAAGCCCATTCACCAGCTAGATGGCCCTTTCAGACTCAACAATATCTAGGACTGCCACGGTTCAAATTGGGATAATCAGTTTAGAGCTTTTTGCCTGGCCTCAGAATACAAATTGCATTTGGCATTAACAGTGAAAAGGTTCAAAGGATAATGAGATTAATGTAGCAGGGAATTGAGCCAAGGCAGAAAATTTTCCGAACAAAAAATGCAAAAGTAGTGGCATTGTTGCGCGAGGTGGATGTGAAGATTTTTTTTTTTTCTCCTGCATGATTTATGTTTGTGTGATTCCTGCCATGGTTGCTAGGAGATTATGATAATGCTTTGGCAGCAAATGTCAATCAAAAATACAGTGTGTCAAACACTCTGTAAAAAAATCCTGAAACTGCAACAGTATTTAACACATATGCACCACATGCACATTTACATTTCTTTGCAGAGTGAAGGGGGGGCCATTATTCTGTGATGCTTTGAATTCGTTTAGTGGTTCTCGCTTGTGTCTATGATCCCTTTGTATACTCTGAAATGGCCACAGGGACTGAAGGAGCTGAATGCTTTGCTTTTGCTCCTTTTAACATGCAGCCGTGAAGGTCATATTACTGCGCAGTGATGATTACATTTGAATGAAAAGTGACTTCTTGTGGGAGAGGGGCGAAAAAAAAAAAAAAAAGAGCCACAGGCAGGCTTGATCTTTTTTCTGATCTAAAACCCAACACTGAGTGACCTTCCCCTCTGTCTGGCTGGATCTGTGCTCGGCAGTTCTCTATTTTAAACAAATAGCTCTTTTATTTTACACAGGGATTGCTTGGATTACCTTTTAATAAGGGCTTAGCCGCTCTCCAGCACAACATCCCAGACCCAGTGCTGGGCCGTAGCCCTGCCCATAATTATCCACAGCAAACTGAAGGCCCGCGTTCCTTCAAGAGCCCGCGTGAGCCGAGTGTCTGCTTTATTTTTCTTGTTTTCATTTGTCTGTCACGCCGCCAGGGTGGAAGCTTTGAATTGGGATTCACTGAATGCCAAGAATTTATCTCGAAGAAGAAGAAAAAAAAATCGCGGAGTCGAGAGACGGAGGTGGTGGGGAGGGAGGGAGGGATGGAGAGAGAAATGTGGAAACAGATGAGCTGTCTCCTGTTGGACTTCCCTCCATCTTCCCCATCTGTTCACCCCAGTTTTAATTAAATCTACAGAGATGGGGATTTTTTTCTCCCCTCTCTCATGCCACCTATCGCCGGCTCTCTCCCTCACCGCTTCCCTCTCCCGTCTTGCTCCCGCACTCTAGTTGAGTGAAGGTGGGCTGGTGCCAACGTCCACTCATCTCCCCACCTTGCTGCCAGCTGCTAATGAGAGTGAGCCAGGGTGGCGCGAGGATGTTGCCAGCCATTATGAGCTGTTAATGAGGAGCATTCGAGAAAGGCCCCGGCCTAGGCCTCCTGCCATCGGCGACTGCCGCCTTTATCTCCCACACAGACGCGCGCTGTACATATACAAACATGCAGATGAATTTGGGTGGATATGTTTTCTCACACCTCCAGAAAACTGCATATTCACACGCCGTACAGCCCGGCACAAAGCAGCGTATTTTAATGAGCTATTTCCCAGGTGATGTGTTCATGCTTGGTTGGCTAACCTCAGCCAACCCCAGGCAAGAATCCTCTGTTCTTTTGCTATTGACACGTTCCTGGCAGGCCGCTCGCCCATTATCATAATGGCCTTCGCATCTTGTCCATTTCGCCGGGCCAGCCCGCTGTCAGCCGTCGCTGCGCGCTTCACCTGCTCTTGGCCGGGAGAGCGGTGTCTGCCGAACCTGTTGACCATGTGATGGAGCAGGTTGCGGCAGTGCTTCGAGCACGCCGGCGCGCTCCAGGTTGGCACGGCCACCTGAACTCTCAGCCCCGCTCCGGTGGCAGCTTGCGACACCGACCCCGAACTGTCGGAGGGGGCCTCCGCTGATCAAACCACCAATCTGTGAGGGTGGGGGGGGGAGCTTCCAGAGAGGGGATCTGTCGTCACTGCTGCAGGTCGCCCCTTTAAGACGACAAGTCACCTTGAAGCTCAGCTTGTGTCAGGGTATCAAGAGCTATAGATGTAAGTTTAACTGGGCTTGACTTGGCACCACAGTGTTGTTTCCAATAATACTCCTACCATCGTTTGCCCCCTGTGCTCCACTCACAAGTGCAATGGGCCTGCTCCATCCCAGATCACTTGATTGCTTCATCCTCACTCCAGGATCATTTTCTCCTTTCGTCGGTCGCTTTCCCTTCGATCGCCTACTTCTCGTCCTCTCTGCCTCTGAAATGTAATCATGTGCCTTTTCCCTTTGTCTCACCAGCCTACGCCAAACAGCCTTTGCTCAATGGAGAGGCTGATGCTCACTTAGCACTGGAGCTCCTAACACTTCATTTGCATGGTGGCAAAGTGTGGCAGCACTTAAAGCTGTGTAAACGCTTTAACAGCTTGCCGTTTGCAGCACAGATAAGAGAAGGGCTCGAGTTTTAGCGACACCTCAGGTTAAGAACAATCACGTCACACCTCTCCAGCTGAGGCTACTCTTTTATACTCTGACTGGGACATTATGTTGTTCAAAGACCACGTTTGTTGTCTTCACCGCAGTGCCCTCTGTTGAAATGCTTTTGCTGCTGTACATTTTAAACCATGATACAGTGATTCAATCAAAACCTTTCTGAACAGAAGTTGTGCCAGCAACAGCTTTTAGAGTCCAACGTAGTTGGTCAGAAAATCGATCTTCTCTTCTGCACGTTTTGCCAGACGAGATGGGAAATCTGACATGACTGAGTCGTTGAGCTGCGCGTCTGGTTTGACCTTTGCGTGCATGGAGACGAACTGTGTGTTCACTTTCAGTCAGACTTGGCAACAAAGGTTAAAACGATTTCTGTGTAACCAAACTTTGGATTTTGATTTGTTGTGAAAGAATAATCGTCTTAGCAACAGTTAGACCCAGAAACAGCCAAAAAATAATATCCAGAGCAATGCAACAAATCTGATTTTTCACTTTTGAATTTGCAGTTTTAGTTGCACTGAGAAAAAGACTGTGTGTGACAGTTGTTCCCTTACACATCAAGGCTGTTGTCTCAGTTCCAGACTGCGACTCAGCGAGAACTCAGTGTTGTACAGTTGCACACTTTACAGGTCCTGGAAGGTAAACACGAGAACAATGGAAGCCTGAGAGTGCTGATGTTGCTGCGCTTCTGTCATCGTGACTGTTATGTCAGCCGGTGGCGTTGCCAGTTCCTCCACGGCGGCGATAAATATCAATTCTGACATGACAGGAGTCGAGATGCTTCACTGCAGTGACAATAAAACAAATGCTGTCATCATTCCACAGACAGGCTTGATGGGCCAAACAGCCTGCACGTCACATGATCACAGCAGGCAGATTATTGGTTGCGGGCGCCATAGTTCTCACATTGAATTCAACACTTGAGTAAAGTGTTGGCTTGTGGCGTATAATTAAGATGCTGAAGTCTTGTGAGTTTCCTGACATGTATTGACAAGAAACGCAACAGTTTATTTGCAGAGAGCTGGTCTGAGGACTGTTGGAAAGATGAGAATGGTGGCACAGCAGAGGGAGGACTGTGTCCACAGAGATGGTTTTTTTCATCCCAGCGCTCTCAATGAGCAAGAAGCACATGCAGTCGCATGCGGTTGCCTTCTGAATGAGGCACAGCATCCAGTTCCTTCTCAGCTCAGTCCTCTGAGTGTTACATCCAGCTGCTTTTTTCCAACCACCTCACTACGTAACATGGATTGAGGCCTGGTCACCGAGGAAACCAAACAATTTGAAAGAGAAGTTTGAAATTTGAACGATCAAGCATGGGAGCAGATGTGTTGAACGCTGTGTCTTTCTGAAATCAGTCATAGTTACCTACCATGCTAATGTTTGTGTTTTACATACTGTTGAAAAGGCTGAACTCACAGAGTGGCAACACATGCATTTCACTGAAGCAGCCCCCAGTGTCCTGCCAGTACTTTTCTGCCAAAAAGTAAAGCCATGTGGACCTGGGCCCTCAAGCATCCTTGTGATATAAAAGAACAAGTGTACCGGCATGGCAGCGCGATCACTGCACGCCTACCACTGGCTCTTTGATCCACCTGGAGGGCAGGATGTGCCATGTTTATACAGGGGGATGTGTTCACGCCGAGCTCCACGGACACTTTGCTTCGGCTGAAAACAGCGTTGAGGCCAACTCTCCATTCACATCAAGAGAAACGCTCTATGCTAACAGGCACTGAACTGTCAAGGCTTCACACTTTCAGAGTCTCTTTCTGTGAGAATAACGGGGACATGACTGCACCTGTTCACTTCTCTCCACTCATTTTTCTTTATAATTCTTTTTTTACATCTGAGGTATGTGCACGAGTTAATGAAAACGAGCATGCAAATGGAAACCAAACGAACAGTATCCAGATGTGCAGGAGGTGAGACATGAACTGGTCTGTGGCAGGTGTATCAAACTCATTGCAGCTCAGGGACGACATACAGCCAAGTCCGATTCTGAACGGGCCAGACCAACATTAAAGCATAACAAGGTTTGAATAACAACAAATGTGGGTGTTGGTGTTTTTTAAGAGCAAAAAAGTACAATTACTTTCTGAAAACATCTACATTTTGATATTTGTATCGTCTTTTTCCAACTCCTTTGCTAACTTTAACTTGATTTTTTCCCCGACATTATGACTGCCATCTGCTGGTCACTGCTGGGTCTTATTTTGGTGTTATGCTGCCTCTGTAGTTTAGGAAGAGAAGTTCAATGCATTGAAATTGCCAACTGCTTATAATTCACTGTCAGCACTATCACCTCGCAGGCCAGATAAGAGCTTTCCGGACGGTTTTGGTCCACTGGTCTTTTTTTGGAGACCACTGCTCTCTGGGATAAGAAAAGTCTCTAAGTTCCTGCGTATATTGTTTCGTGTGTTTTATATCAGAGCTGCAAAAGCTGTGACTTTCTCGATAACTCTCCTGTTCATTTCCACAAATCAAATCCCCTTTCACACCTTACTTTTTTCTTTCCAGCAGTTTTTGTTTTGATTTTTCCCCCTCTGGTGTCCTGTCCAAAGTGGATAATTGACAACAACAGCGGCATGAAGTCCAAACCAATGGCTGCTTCGGCTTCAAAGCTTCCTCACGTCCAAAGGAGCTCAGACTTAAAGCCCTCGCGCTGTGTCTAAGCAGCTTCAATTCCTTTCACACACATTGGGAATCATTGATTCTTTAGTCGATTGTTCTAGTCTAGTCATCAGGAAAAGCCCTGCCTGTCAGCACCGGGTGCAGCTGTGTGTGTGTGTGTTCCTCTGTGTAAATGAGTTCCAGCTAGATTTAGTGGAGGGGTTTAGTTGGAGGCGAGGCTGAGCCCATGGCACAGCCAGAACAGGTTGAGTTTCAAAGGGGCTTATCAGGGGAATTAGGCGAGCCTTTGGAGTTTGAGCATAGCCTAATTCCTGGTGACCTTTCCCTGGCTCTGGTTTGACTTTTTGTGGTGATCAGCAAGTGCTCTAACAAGCTTTTCCGTCTGTGTGGCTGGGGATTACTGTGGAACTGCCGTGCCCTCCTCTGCACTCGCTGGAAGCCATCTGTGGTGAAGAGACATTAGGTGAGAGAGAAAGCGAGGGAGAGAGAGAGAGTGAGAGAGCGAAAGAGGGCGAGCGAGAGGGAGCGGGGAGAGGGAATGAGAAGAAGTCGGCAATAGTCTGCGGGGGCATTGTCATGCCTGTCTGTGTTGGGGAGGATTCTGCGCTTGTCACACTCTCCTTTTGTGACAAATTGGTATGTTTTGTTCTGCCATTTTAAACTGCCAAGCACTGGCAACCTTTTCAGCCTCCTATTCAGGCGTTTGTGGACGCGTGAAGCATTTTTCTTTTTTTCCCAAACAGGAGTGTCTTACTTAGTTTTTTGGGGGGGAGTCTCACCTTGATATGCGTTTCACCTTCTCTTCGGCATGAAGCTCGGATTATCATTACTTACAGCAGGACTTAGTGTTGTCTGAGGTAAGACCGCGCTCTCTTTTATCACTGTTTCTGAGTCGTCTTTCAGTGACCTGCTGGAAATAGTTTGGCTTGTGAGAGAGGCGAGCATCAGGTGCACAAACTTTTCCCCGACGGCTGTTAATCCAAACAGCTCCTTCTGCAGCCTCATTACAAAGTCACATATTAGGAGTATGTTTTTTGAGAGCAGATTAGTGGATGTACGGAAGAAGCGTGTGATTTAATCCCTTTTGTCTTTTTAATATGGCAATATGCAAATAAGATGTTATGTCATCTGATTGCATTCATTATACTTCCACAGATGATCTTTGTTCACAAACCCCTGCTGCGCTAACAATTGAATTGATTGCATTTAATCAGAGCACTTTTGAATTAATTATGGAAACAGAGAATGTCACATCACTTGTAATTAAACAGTAGATAGCTTGTTGACTAAATGAAAAAGATAGCAAAGCTCCTCGTGTTCGTTACACTGCTATGTGAAATACTGCAGTGTATTAGTGCTTCTGTGGAGGTTGTGTGGAAGCGAAAGTGAACTGTCAGTCTGCTTCAGGCGGCTGCACTGTTGTTCCATGACTTCGAGGGACGCTCAGTCATTTACTGCCCCCATTACTCTCCCTTAGTAACACGCAGAATGTCCACAGCCAAAGACTTTGACTTGTTGCAGTTTATTGCTTTGGCATTTGAAACTTTTGATTCGCTTGATGTGGTATTTCTCATAAGTACGAACATGTTTGTTGGCTTTTAAGTACTTCATCCTGTTTCCACTGATGACTTTATGCGCACAATTTGAACCATGACACTTGTTTGTTTACGAGTAGTCGAGCTGATCCTCTCTCCGCTTTCTCAGTCGCCATGGCGTTTGTTTGTTTTGCTTTGAGTT
>JAUESE010000008.1:2051278-2068947 GCA_032274725.1 Malacoctenus triangulatus
TTTGTTTACGAGTAGTCGAGCTGATCCTCTCTCCGCTTTCTCAGTCGCCATGGCGTTTGTTTGTTTTGCTTTGAGTTGCAGCGCTGCTATGTAACGTGTCAAATGCGTCATCTCCTTCTTCCCTGTGAAGGATTGTGATGGCCAAATTGCTGCATGTGCACACCAGGTTTGGTGATCTCGACATGTTCATCGGACTGTGGATACTACTATTCCCGTGCAGCTGAGCCAATAACACCATTTTCTCTGGTCTGTGGAGGTTAAACAGGAGAAAAATGTTCCAAGTCTACTGGCTGCATTGACCTTGTCGTGTCACACTTTGAGTCTTCTGTCACAGTGAACATATTAGTCATAAACAGCAGCAATGCTTGTTAAATGACTCTCATCCATCTTTCAGTACTTATACACATAAACAGTTCTTGTAAGTGTGTCTGATCTGAACTTTCCGTACCCTTGTGATGTGTGTGTGCTTCAGACTGTCGTTAAGAGCAACAATCAAACCATGTTTTGAATTTCATGACATGTTTCTCATTGGGCTGTCTGACACCATTTCAGTCCATAATCCAGCAATTAAAAATAGACTGTCTCTTATTTATCACAGTCTTGAGTCCTGGTAGATTAGCTCTCAGGTTTTTTTTGTCTAATCTGATGTGTACTACGAAAAGAAACACATCGAACAAGATATTTTTGTGCCTACAGCAAGGTTATAGCTGGAGATGCACTCAAATCCCTGAACCACATCAAAGTTTTACGTTTGATAAATCTAAGATAGATCAAGAGAAGTTGTGATGTGCGTTATGAAGAGCCATGAACAGAGCCAAACTCAAACATTGTGAAGCAGAACTGCAGACGTGCATCATGAGTTGTGGCTTTTGGGGGGGGCTCACTCCACGAACTCCTGCCCTCTGCTGGAACGATGGTTTCCTGATAGCCTGCCCTGTTGGAGGTCCGCACCTGCCGGCCTGGCCCTTTAAGAACGGCTGCGAGGGTGGGGAGAGCAGCGCCTCATCATCATCATCATCACCATCATGCAGGAGTCATCTGGGTAGCCTCTCCTCCCTTTCTACTGCATTATCATAAAAAGTGATTTAGGACTGATTGATGCAAATGGCCCTCTGTTCTTTTCTATCATTAACGGGCCCTTCGCTGTGGCCACAGGCGGTGATTAAAGCTGTCATTTCCAGCTACTCATTAAAGGAGAGCGCCGGGCCATGGGAGGGATTCACAGAGGGCTGGAGAAAGGGGGGGGGGCAGCAGGCCGACTGAAGGAAGAGCAGAGATGGAGCCGTTGTATTCTCTAAGATGTGCTGACGAGTGAAACTACCCCCTCAAAAACTGAAACAGAGGCGCGTGCAATGTGTCCATAAGTGCTATATTCCTTCTAATGTACCATTCAGCATGTGCGTTTGTGTGTGTGTGGGGAGTGGGGGGGTGCTGTGGTCAAAATCCATTGTAATGGCATCTTTTATGAATCCCCAGATGCTTTTTAGTTTCGGTTGCCAGTGGGGTTGCTTTGGAAAAAAAAGCAAGCAATAATAAGCGACAGTCGGGTTCAAATCGAAGTCACTCCACAGTTTGTATTAATTTTTACATTTTGTGTGGAACTAGAAGAAAGTTCTGACGCACATAGACTGTAAAAAGATCAATAAGACTTTGTTGCATTTTGCTGCGGGCCATAAATCACAAACAACGCTCTCAAAGAAAGTGAAACTGTTGACAAACAGCTCCAGATAGTGGCGTGTGTCTGCAGCCACCCCATGACTCCTGGCAAAGACATTACTCTGTGTGGCTCGCACTTGAACATGAACGCGAGTGTGTTTGTGTGCCGCTCGCCGATAGGAACCTTATCTGCTCTAATGGGGGGGTTCTTGGCTGTGAGGCAGTGAGATGTGAAGCTCCTGCTGGGCTCTCCTCTGCAGGAGTCCACAATACCAGCACGTCCTGGGGACCCGCGCTAATGGCCTGGGGTGCCCTCACTGCTATTGTGCCCAGCAGGCTTCCCTCTCCACGCATATACACTACCCAGAGGCTCCATCTGCACCCCTCCCTTACATGGTCCTAATCTTTCAGTACGATGCAGTCTCCCTCAGATAACATGCTGGGATTCCTGGGAGGGGTGCATATGGCTTATGGCAGTGGGATTGGGAGCGGGAGGGGGGGGTTTGGGGATTGGAGAAGACAATGAGTGGGAGAAGATATGTTTTCCCAGTGGCGAAGCGGTGGGGAGCCCAGCTCCAATCAGAGAGGTCTATCGATCGACATAGTGGCGGGAGCAAATGTTTCCTGGGTGAAGATATGATACCCTCTGCAAAGCCCACAATAGCACAGTGCAGGGAATGACTGCCAAGGGTCTGCCCTTCCTTCTGCTACATGGCCCATCACAAATGATTGGCCAGCGCCTTCATGTGCTGCTCCTGTTTCATCCTGCCTTTGCTCTCTGAAAACAAGGAAACAGTTCATGTGTTTAGATAGGGGACACTCACCTTTAAATGCTCCCTGTTCCTTCTGTCAGGATGGAGTGACTGACTGAGTCATTTCCTCACTGAATGCTGTGCAGAACAACAATGCGGCCCCCATGTAGATCTCTTGTGAGATACATTAGTAGCAATTAGTCGCCAGATGAAAGCCCATTAATTACTCGCCAAAGGCAAACAAGTGCAGTGATTTAAGTTGGAATTACAGGCAATGTAACGGCTTTTACAAGCCGATTTGCTGACTTCCTCCTTGTGTTAATGTTTGCTCCCTCACAGCTGACGTCTTGTACATTGGTTTTGGTGAGAGAGCACTGAAGAGGTGCTTTGTTCTGTTTTTGAGAGTAATCATGTTTCATATGAAGGTTATATGGTACCTGTGATGAGGCCAATTGTACCCTCAGAGAATATTATCCATGTTCAAAGACACAAAAGTTCCACAGCCCCATTCGACAAAAACATTCCTGTACTTTGGAGTAATGCACGCTCATACCTGTGTTTATTGCCCATTAAATCAAACTTTTTCATGGAAAATGATGCCATAATTGCTTCTTTGAGAGCAGAGTGTAGGCACACATATCTGTGAGGGAAACTCACACCAACATTGTCTATTGGGGGCCTAATGGTGCAATTAATTTTGTTCCGTCTGTTCTGGAGACTTTCAAGGAAAATTGATGTTTTTTCCTCCCCACTTGCTCTCTAAACTGGTTTTAATGAAGAAGATAAAGTGGTTCCTTGGGTGTCTCATAGGCTCCCAGCAATCAGATCATTGGACATTATTCTAGTGTGGCTGACTCGAGCGAGCAGGCTGCCTCCTCCTCCTCAGCTCCAAGTTTGACGAGCCAGCGGCTCCCTCCGAGGGCAGCTCTAATGAGGAACTATTTTTTCTCCCAGGACTCAGGGCCCAGGACGACGCAGGCGCCGTTACACAGGCGGCCCTGGCTGAGGGGGACACGGAGGGACACACCAGGCATCCATCCTCCACCTCAGCGTGGATTATGTCACACGTCACGTCACGTCGTGCTGCTGTTGCAGCCTTATCATTGCCTCAGGTCCTCGAGGTGGCCAGACAGCTGACAGTGGCATTATTACTCTCCAGAATATGCCTGCAGGGCCCCCCTCTCCTGGGAGGCTCTGCCTGCAGACTGTGGTCCCCACTGAGGGGAGGGGCTGACAGGGTCTTTATGACTAGACATTCTCCCTAAGGACCACTCAGGAATAAATTAGCATGGCCGCAACCCTTCTGGCATAATGTGATTGGACATGAGGGAGGCGGCCCCACCCCTTATCCCTCCCAGAGGACAAGTATGCTCGGTGCTCAACCTTATCTTTGTTGAGCATTAAAATACATGATTGCACCTCCGGGGCATGCTCAAAATCTGTCCTTTGTGTGCATTCGTCTCACCATCCACCCAGTAATCATAGATCATAAACTCGGTAACTGAACCACTGCAATTCAAAACAAGATATTGTTTGTGAGTTATTAAACGTGCTGGCTGATCCCTGTGAAAGTTTTTCTTTTTTTTTCTCTCCTTTTTATTTATCGTCTCCAGAGCCATTTTCCTTCTGTTTGTTTGGTGGCTGAATGTGATCGGAGGGAGGAGTGGAGCATGAGAGCAGGGAGGAGAGTGGCTTAGTGTAAGACGTTAAATCCCAGGCTAAAATACATAGCCCTCAGGAGGTGCAGCTTCTTAACCTCAGCCTGCCTGCTCTGATAAGAATGTTTCTTTGTTGTTGGCTGGAGAGTAATGCAGACTAGCCAAAGGCTATTAAAACGAGCTTTGCCTGGGTGTTGTTTATCAGGAGATTTCATCACCCGCTTTTGAATTAGGAGCGGAGACATCGTACGTTGCGGCCGCGCGAGTTAAAAAGTACCCAGAAGTCGAACAAACGGATGTATTTGTTGGTGCAGTCACATTGTTGACATCCCATCGTGGCTACCTGAAGGTATGTCACACTGCATCACTACCAAATCCCCTTCCAGGATGACACTGTCTGTGACCTCCGTCCAATATTACAGAAACTGTTTCACAGGAATTCGCCTCAGTCTGTTCCAGCTGTTTTTATGGAAGTCAGACTCCCAGCTGCCAGTGATTACTGCGTCCGACCGTGCCCGGAGCTTCGCCGACAGTCCCCCCTTTTGATTAGCAATTACCGTCAAAAAAAAAAAAAGAAAGAAAAAGAGGGAGCAGGGGGAAACTCAGGCGCTCAGGAGTACATGGTTCCAGCCTGTTTTTCCATTGAGTAAAACCCTGTCAGGGCAGGCAAAGGTTGCTGCGGTTCACTGAGGTCCACAGCACCACTTGGCTTTGATTTTCCCATGCTGCCCAGATGTTGGAATCTGGCTCCACATTGGCCCATATGGCTCCACTTACTCTCCGGGGGAGGAAAATAAATGGTTTGTTTTTCTATTGTGGTCTCACTCATTACGCACTTATAAAACCGGCTTTTGAAGATTAGAAACTTGTGCCTGTGTTGAGCCAGATATAAGCTGGCATGTTTGCATGGAATGTGTGGGTTTTTCCTTTCAGGCTCGTATTTTCCTGAGTTCAGTTTTTATACTAACAGGAACACAGATTAGTACCGCAGTACTTCACATGCAGTCGTTGGGCTTGTAGTTTTAGCTGTGTCCGGTTTTCTTTTGTGCGTGCCCAGCCTTTAGGACACTGATTCACTCCACTAAGAATATCTTCAGGCCTGCAGCTTATATCCTCCGTCACATCCCATCCGAATGCCACGTATATATAAAAAAGACAGGCGGTGATAGAGCAGTGAAAGACGGCCACACACCGACTGCTTATGGGTGTTGTGACCAAGCAAAGCTTTACGAGCGTTACTGCAGTTAACCAGACTGTCAGCTGCAGATGAATATTTCATCGATGTTTCTGCCATTTTCTGCTGCTGTCTTGAGACACTCCTAACGCTTTCCATTAGAAGCACACTTTTTCAGTTGAACCCTCGTGACATCGACCTTTCCCGTCTCCATGAGCCAGCGATGGAAGGTCCCTCGCCATGTTTTCCTTTTAAACTGCAAATATCAGCTTTGTTTTTGATGGACAACTGTGTTTTGGTCTCTGGCACTCCTGCCCATCCACAACAGCCCCACCCACCCCCCACCCCCACCCCCTTCAGCCCCTATGAGCACTTTAGGATTGTGTTGGTTCTTTCGGGGTAGCAGGTGTTCCCAGCTTTGCCCGACCTGACCTTTCAAGGGTTAGTCGTCTATCAGTGGGTGTCAGGGCTATAAGTAAGACTGGGGTCACCCCTCTTGCTGAGAGGTCACACACCATACACACTTTGAAAGGAAGAGAGGGGCTAAACACAAGAGGGAGGAAGATTGACAAGCAAAGGTTCTCGTCAGATTTTTTATCTCGGACTGTTTCTTTGGTTTTGTTTAGTCTTGTCTTGAGCAACGTGAGCACATCTGGCTGCTTTTGTGCGGTTGTGTCACAGTTGTCCTTCACCGGCGAAACACACTGCCTGGAGGCAAACAAGATAAAGACAGCCGGTGTTATTCTTCACTCAGTTCGGCTGCTCTGGAAAAGGAGCCGTCCCTGGAATGTGGGTGTTTCCTGGAGTGCGGCTGGAGGCAGCGGGCTGGGGATCAATATAACATTATACGCACTCAGCCGTCCAAAGTGACGTTTGATGGAATCCGGACAGTGTCGTCAGTGTCACCCATACATTTTCTGGTGACAAATGACAAGACAACAGCAGGGTGTCGAGATCCTGTGATACTGTGTGAAACGCTCGTATTTTTAGCCCTCCTTCTGTGATCGACTCCTTTCAGCAAAATTGACAAGTCCTCTTTCAAATTGAAGGGCCCCTGTCAAAGGCTCTGAGAGGCACATAGACGGAGCCTCTCTTCATTAAATGTTCTTTAATTGGCTTTGTAAGGAATAATCTCCCCATCTCTCTGAGCCTGTTGGCTGGCAGACAGGCTGCGTCGCGGCACCAGTCATCTGTCAAAACGTCAGCAGGATCTCAGGAATGAAAGCGACACATGCCAGCAAGTTGTTCAACACTGTGTACAAATACTCCAGATCACACTTCAGTAGAAAGGCCTGTCACAATCCCGTTGGAAGGAAATTAGAGTTTAGGTAAACACAACTGTCATGTGCAGCGTTCCTTGGAAACGGCTTCTATTTTTTCCCCCCCTCTCTTCGCTTGTAATTCTTGAAGGACCCAGAGCACGTTTCCATTCATCACATGACTTATCCGCTATTGTTGGTGAAACACATGACAGTATCTGCAAATTCTGAAGGCCCCGAAGCACCGCAGTTGTCAAATTGAAACGTGGGAAGCAGGATCGCTGCCCACCTGCGCAGCTGAAAAAAGCGCTCCAGGGTCTCGCCTTGATGTGCGATAGAAGCGCGGCACCGCAGAACAACCAAACAAAATCCGCGGCGTGCCCTCCTCTGATTAGCAGACAGCAGCGTGATCTTCCATGTCCTTCACTAAAGGCTTGATGCAGTCACGAGTGCACGCCGAGGCCCCAGTGAAATAACAATGAGCGACTTGCCAGCTTGTCAGTCTATTTGCTCCATTTCCTGTCTCGCAGCATCCTCCGTCTCTCCAGGCCGCGCCATATCCTGGAGCCTAATAGACTGTAGAGGTCTCAATTGAAAATGTGAATGTGCCCATCAGAATGTGTAACCTTGTTCGCCCAAGGTATTTAACACGGGACATCTGAAGGCGATGGCTTGACCGAGGCATGTCAGGGACAAATGAAAAGCTATTACTGAAGACGTGTCTTTGTGTGTGCGTGTGCATATTGTGGGTGTTTGAGCCTCTAAGCCGACCCTCTCCGACTCGCGTCCAACTGGAGCCGGCGCATCAGTCGGAGCGGGAGTGACACGCGGCGGCGTGCTTTGTTTAGCTACTCCAGGGCCACGCTCTCCACGTCTCTTTTCGTCGCTGTCACTGGTGCGCCAGGCACCGGAGCGGGGATGGCAACACTGTAATAACAGCGGAGACGTGTGTGTGTTTGTTGAGACAGCTCGGGTGCTCCAGGCGAGGGCATCGCTGGATTCATGAAACATGACAGCTGTTTGGGAAGAATAAAGGGAAGAGAAAGAGCCATCAGCGGCACTACCAAAGAAACTGACATTTAATAAGCTGTAGACTTAGGAATATTTTCCATTGTCAAACTTGAACATCATTATACTGCACAAACACAGAGAGCTGCTGACGGTGGAAGCACACTGCTCGTTTCACAGATGAATTAAAGCGAACAGTAAGTCCTGAGTACCACTGCTGTCTTCTCAGGATTGTTTAGCTTATTTTGCTCCGCTGTGACTTTCTATCAGAGTCTCCTTCAGGCTCGGAACACACTCCATCTACACGACCATAAAAAGCTCTTGGAGAAAACTGGATTCAGTGAAGTGCTGTCGTTTCCGGTTGGCATGACTACAGGATAACAGACGATCACATTATGGATCTGAATTCAGTCCATCCAGACATGGAAATGGATGTCACCCTCAACCTTTTTTAACATATACTTAGATGAAGTTGAACTGTCCTCACTGTTTATTTGCGATGAGATCATTGAAATTTGGTTTGCTTGTGAACATCATCTCAAATCCTTATTTTGCTCGCTCTGCTCGTTAAATAAGATTCTCAACCTCTAAGAAATGGATCATGTAACATTGTTGGAATGAACTCAATGCATTTTTTTAATATCTTGTGTCCTATCTTTCAAAACTATGATCTTTTAATCATTTATTTTGACAAAAATACTTCAACGAAAAATGGATTACACATTTGAGCATCAAAGTTGTTGAGACTAAATCAGCATAATGTGTCAGCCTCAGTTTTTATAAATATTTCTGGACAACAGACCACCTCAGTGTTTTGTTCCAGACATTATTTCCCTTTATGAGCATGTCAACTAATAGATTTGTGTTGATGCGTGAACATAAGTATGATCCATCCAGCGCTGTGAGTCATGAGGCCTGTGTATGAGTTCTCATTAATCCCGATGAACGGCGCGGCTTTCAGAGTGACATTAGGCCGAGCCGTACACGGCGGTGCAGTTTCCGGATGTTTCCACAGCACTCACACACGGGGGAGAGAGAGGCCACACCGAGCACTTTGCTTTTAATGAGCACAGCTCTGAACACATGCGTTCCCCTGTCAATGCTCTAAAGAGCTTGATTGCAGATGCCGACGCTTCCGATGACAAAAACGACATCTGCGAACATCTGCTTTGGAAATTGAAGCTGGCCTTGGAACGGAACATTGACTTTGTTTTCCGTCTTCGTGGACCAATTAGGGCTAACAGATTTACACAGCCAGATCAATCTGAAAACAATAATGGCTTCGCTGTTATTCCTCTCATTTGATAGCTGTGTGGCTCCATTGTACCCATTAGCATTACAGAACAGCAAGCGCCCTGACCTCCAACATCTTCGCTCCATCTCGCATACGTCCCCCGAGACGACGTTTTTCTTTTTTTTTTTTCTATTCCTTTAATCTCCAGAATACACAAGGCCATGCATGTGCGTGTGGAAGAGCGTGTGTGTTCCCCCCTCCCTCACTTCCTCCTCTCCGGCATCCTTGCTACAGTTAATTAACAGTTATTAGTGTTAGCGCAGAGCACCGGATAAGATGTCACAAATCATCAAGTCTCTAGGTGCAGTTCCAGCAATGAAGAGCTCTGTCGCACCTTCCCTCTCCACAGTCATTTGGTACGCTTCCAGGTTCCTTTTTAGACCTGAAAGCACTAATCAAATCATTTCTGCTCAGAGAATTTGTCGTCATTATTTTGAGCCCTAACGATGTGAGACTACCAAAGCAACACCTCTGTCTGCCCCAACTCCTGTTTGCAATACAACACCAAACCACACTTTCCTCGAAAATGGTGACTGGGAATAGATTCTGTGCCTGTTCCTCCTATGTATACACAAAAGGTCTTTCTGGGCCTCGAGATATGGTGGTGGTGGTGGTGGGGGGGTCCAGGTACAGGCAGGATATGGTGCCCAGTTAAGTGCCTGAGTGTCGGTGTCAAAATGGGATGTGTGAGAACTGGCAAGCGGTGCGGCATCAGATTAGCAGTGTTTCGCTGCGGATTTTAATGCAGGCTGTGACTTCTCTGCTCCCATCAATTTGTCATCCCTCTAAATGGAAACTTAATTGCATCCATTTGAAGTAAAAAGACCTTGAGCTGTGCTCCGTGTTGTTTTCAGCAACCAGTCTCTGCCAGGGTCTTTATTTATTTGTGCCTTCTTTTGTGGCTGATACGAGCTCTGGCCTGCTAATGCTCCTGGCTCAGCACTCAGTGCCGTAGTACTCGTGGCATCGGGGAGCTCCGTTCAGTGAGCAGGAGATACCAGATAATTCACATGCATTAGAACGGCTCCCACCTCTCTGTTCCAGTGAGCAGGTTGTAGCTGATAAAACAAAAGTGTTCAAATCAATGTGGTTTTATGGTGAGGTAGCTGCAGAAAAACCCTTGATTAAACCCTTCTTAGTCTTCCAAGTGTTTTCTTCTTAATTAAGAGGATGTGGGAGTAGACCGTCCAAGGTCTGCTCAGCGTGTCGTATTGACTAACTGGGCCCAGGTGATGCATCAAATCTAAAGAAGTAAAGCTTACAAAAAAGTTGCCTCCAACTTAAAGTGGCAGTGCGGCTGTAGTCGGGCGAGCCCCTGAGACCGAAGCAGCCGGTGGAAGACGAGCAGCGTCTCTTAGATTCACATGCTGTTCTCATCCACAGCACAGTTTCAAGTCATTTTAGAGGGTTTCTTACTTTTCAGTGCCGCCAAAAAACACACAAGGATGTTTTTAGAGTTGTGGTGGAACACGCGCGCAAATACAGCAAGATTTTCCTAATATTCGAGCGGTCATGTATGCTTGGAAAAATATTAGGAACACATTTCAATTTGATAAAGCATAAACCAACTCAAATAAAACCCAGCACGTCTCCATTTTAGTGAAACCCTTCCAATGAACTTTTGAGGTCATCTGTAAAGTCATCACACTTTGACTTTTGTGATACGACACAGTTGTAGTGACTTAGTTTCACCGGGCCTCTTGTTAAAGCTTCATAGCACCTGTATGTAAAGGACACACAGCACACAGTGGCTTTTCTGTCAAGCTTTTATAGTTGTTCAGGAGTCTCATGTCATCGCAGCACATCCCCATGAAAAGTGATTTCACTCTGAAATGTAAAAGTGTGTTATTCTTTCAAAACATCACAATAATCAGACTGAGTTTATTGGGATGTTTATTAAAAGTCCTTAAAGTGCTTAGTCTGTTTGTGGTAGCAGTACATGCATAATTCATTTTTTTTTTAATTGCACAGTGATAAAACAGTGAATCAAAGTGATAAAAAAAAAGGTGTAATAAAAACTACAATGAGGGAACAAAAAAACACAGAAGCCACGCAACATATTAATTTGTGCAGCTGAGTGAAACCCACAGGGAATGTAAAAACATTTCATCCTAAAACAAAAATGCAGCAAAGAAACAAACACGGAAACAATAAAATCAAGATGACAAGCAGAGAAAAAAGCTGATTTACATAATTGGATTTAAAAGACAACCAAAAAATATGGTGGGAATCGGAACAATTGGACATGTTTGCAAAATAGCAACAGGAACAATAAAAAAATACTTTATGCTCTGCTGCTGGAAATGTAATCACAGGGTGAGTTTTGTATAATCTGTTTGCTAGTGTAAGTCTCAGTGTGCCATGTAAAAGGCTTCATCATATTCTAGGAGCACAACAAACCCTCTCAGGACCTTTGTTGCAGTCGAAGCAGCACAATAACAGAGCTCGGAGCATCATCATTATTGATCTTATTAGTTATACAGTACTTGAATTTGGCACGCCGTGCATGAGAAGCGGCCGCTCTGATCTCTGCGCGTTCTGGATCTTTACACATTAAATCCTGCCTTAATCACTTCTATAAGGCTGATAAATGGGCGAGTCCGACCACAGCAAGCACACGGCTCCTTGTAGCGAGTCGACGTTTCAGATCAAATATTTGATTTTGTTTGGGGCATTCTGCCAGCTTTGTTCCTCGTCCGTGTCCGTGTGTGTGTCTGTGTGTGTGTTTGTGTGTGTGTGTGGGAGGCAGCCAGCATCCCTCGTGCTCTCTCACGTCCAAATTCCCGCCTCCCTGAGGTCGCCTCCTGTCAGGTGTCAGCCAAATAATCACAAGTTAGCAGTTGTTAGGGATGACACGGCGGCCGCCATCGATCAGCAGTCATGAATCATCAGTCGAGCTGAAAGAGACGGACAGGCGGGGCCGCGCGAGGGGAGAGAGCGCGGCGAGCCGAGGGGTCGCGGCGCGGCGCCGGCAGGCTGCTGATGCGACTGTACTGAGCTGTTGATTCTTCCCGGTTTTCATTAAAGCACAAGATGAGATCAGGGGAAGTGCAGGCAGAGTCTGTCTTCAGGTGGTGTGTGAGCACGCCTGTGGGTGTACGAGGCACCGTTGCGTGTGGCTTTATTAGCAACAATGATAGCTATCGCTGGCGAGAACGTGATATCTCGCCTCGGTGCTCCTGGGGGGCGTTATTATCCTGCAGTGATCTGGAATGAGGGGTCAGCCTCTGACACACACACAGACAGAGCAGCCGGCGCTGGCATCCCAGCACTGAAACAGACAGCATAGGATGTGTCTCCATAAAATGTAAGTCATTACATAATCGATTATCTCTGATGTATACACAAGACATGAACTCAAAAGCACCTGTGAAACAGACAGTACATTCTCCAAACACATACGTAGAAACATTTGCATAATCTATGTAGAACAGCTCTGCCTTCACAAAGACAGCAGCTTTAGTTTCCTTTCATTGCAGACGTTTTAATTCACCTTGATGCTTTTTTCCATGTTGTCGTTTGTGTGTGGTATTATTGCAAAGCTGGGCTGAATGTTTAGTTTGACTCGGTGTGTGTTGACCTATCTATGCTCATCTGTGAATATGACAACAAGAATAACAGTGGGGGATCCTTATGCCATTCTTCCACTAAATGCCTCAATCTTTAAAATTATAATAAATATTTGAGATCTATGCTGCTTCCCATGTTATCGCAAGGAAACAGATACTTTGTTTGCTGTGTTGTCTTTGTTTAGGTGCTGATGCCAGATTTGAATGCCTGCCTTAAAGCCACATCGTAAACACACCAACAGACACTGATAACAGAACCAACCTTCCAGCACATCTGCGATGACTACATGTAATCTTTATTTCATCCTGCTGGTTCCTTCAGCGTACAATCGTGTTTGTTGGGTCTGTGCAGAGAGAGCCGGCACGAATACGGAAGGAAACGTATGCGGTCGCTGACAGCGCAGAGAGGTGGCGGTTGGTGCTGTCGCTCCACAACGTGAAGGTTTTTAGGTTTGGAAGCCAGTGGGCCTCGTCTGTGTTGGATCTGCGCGTGAGATGCGTGTAATGTGTGTTTGTGGGCTTCCTCCCACCGTCCAAACACATGCACAAGTTCAAGTAGTGACTCTGTTTGTCCCCTCTAATGACAGCTGGGACGGACTCCAGCACCTCCCACCACCTTTCAGTGGAGGAAGCGCCATAGAAAATGAGTGAATGGCATTCCAGATGAAAAGAGTTTGAGGGTCCAAAGTGAACATCTGACACTCCGACCTGATCATATTAATTTCAGGTCTGACTTTTTGACTCTGAGCTCAGTGGAGCAGCCCACTTCACCTCTCACACTGCTCTGCAGCTGTGGACACCGTCAGCCAGAAGGACTTTGCCCACATGCACAAAAGCCTTCATAGAGCAGTCCTCCACGTGGCCACTAATCCAGTTACAGTCCTTTCAGTTTCACTATTGTGAACGGAAATCTCCCCAGTTGGGGGTGTAACTCTCAAGTACAAAACCCACGGCAATGCGACCGAAATAATGTGTTGCACCCTGACAGAGTGTTCACGCATTTACTTGCAGGATAGTCCGAATTGAAAGCTGAGATCAACTGAGGACGGTAGTTTTGTCTGTAGTTTTCGTACCGAGTATCTTTGATTTCTCTACACACTGTGCTGCAGTGCTAGAAGACTCTACAGTGTTATGATCAGCCTGACTGCAGCTGGGAGTTTGAGTCTGAGGCCGAACACTGCAGTGACCTCCACCTGTCCATCAGCTGCAGTCGTGCAGGTGTCCAAACCTATGAATGGACGCGAGTAAAAGTGAGAAACTAGCCACCATCTCTCGGTGCAGGATATACCTCGTGATAAATGATGAGTTGCTGTGATTCCTGTGGTTCTCTCATTGGTTATTAGTATTCTGTGAAGCAAACCCTAACAGTAGGTTAATTGGCTGGTTAGTTACTAATAGCAACGAGCAAACTGCTCCAGGCGGCTTGTTTTTAAGAGATTGAGCTCATACAGTGAAAGCACGGCTCCTACCGGTGTGTTTTCACAGGGAAAGTGACTTATTGTAGGAGCGACAACATAGAGCTGCATACGTGTTGGCCACTCGCTCCATTAGTACAGCGTGTGGAAACATCATGTGTCACTTACAGCGCAGTCGACATCCCAAACGCCCCGATTTGCACAGTTCTGATGGTGTGGTTGCAAACACTTGTGCACAAACACCCATAGGTGGTGCCACGAGTCCAAAAGTGCAGCAGCCCCTGAATCTGTTTGGACTGATGGCTGGAGATAGATGAGTTCATTCTCTCTCTCTCTCTCTCTCCCTCTCTCTCTCTCTCTCTCTCTCTCGGTCTCGCTCTCGCTCTCTCTCTCACCAGACCACCCCCCCCTCCCCCTCTGTCTGCCTGCCTCGTTCTGATGAAGGTCTCATCAGAGGGTTCGTCAGACACTGAGGGAGCGGTTTCATTTTCCCCTCATTACAGCAGGCACTGGAGAATCACAGAGCTTCAAAGCTGCTTGATTGCATTATCTGGCATTTGGTGTAACACAGGCGTAATCTATGCCATGTGACAGGGGAGCCAGGCCAACAGCACAGTGCTGGGCTGAGTGCTGGGAGAGTGGACCCGATTAGCAGGCCTGCAGCTGATTCACTTTCTGGACAAATTTTAGGGAAATTCACTAAACACCCCCCGCCCCCCCCCGGAGTTGTCCGTTTGTTCCCAGATCGGTGGATATTGTTGACACGATCCTTGTTGTTCACTTAATTATCTAAATATTTTCTAATGCCCATACTTCATCTTTGCCCCACAGCATTAGGTGGTTGGACTGCCCTTACATGTGTCACTGTGTGACGAATGTTGATAAAAACTTTGGTTATTGAAAAAAAAAACCAAAGAAATTGTCCAAGCAATCTTTGTTGCTGTGGAGTCGTTTACAAGCTGGAGTTTACAACTACATTTTCATGGATGTTGGGTGGAGCTGTGTGGTTTTAAATGACCTCTGCTGCCAGGAGGTGATCCAGACCCAACCAGAGCTAAAGAGGAGCCTTCATTTGTTGTCTTGTCGAAGTCTCCCATCAGCTGATCAGTTGGTAGCAAGACGTCAGTGTTCAGGTTCTAATGTCAGTTTTCAGGTTCTAATTACAACGCACGCTGTTTGGTGTTTCTTTACAATTCCTGTCGCTGCTTTTCTCTCTCGTAATGAGGTTATATACTCACGTCTGAGCTTTCCTCACATCCAGAGTGATTGTTCAGCGTCGCCCGAAGACGCGCGTTTCGTCCTCCACCGCTTTTATTTGTAACGTTGGTGCTTTCGAAGGTCAAACACTGACAATCACTGTTTATCACTCTGATAATCATTATCACGACGGTCTGCAGATAAAGAGCTGTAAAAGATTTGTAATTATCGCCAGTTTAGAAACAGTAATTACAGGCATCATTAGCATCCATCATCATGTTAAAGTGGGTCCGCAGTCCACTAAACGAGCGTTCACCCTGCTCTCCTGGTCTGCCCTCTTCCACCTCTTTCTCACCCTACTGAGAAAGAACATTGAAGGACATCTTAGAAGGAGAGCCAACTTAAACAGGAGTGTCTATTCGGCCTTTTCCCAGCAGCTCACCGCTCTCTTCGTCCTTTTTTACACAACTTTCACTCTACTGTGGTTCAATCAGTCTGGAATGAAACCACTGATGTGCTTATTAGAATAAGAGAGGCTTCTTTTTGACTGTTAGCGAAGCACTAAAGTGTGGCCTGTGTGTGAATTTCTAGAACAAGGGTTCATAAGGACAGTTCCCAGCTTGTCTGACAGAACAGAGGAGGCAGCGGTTCAATGAAATGAAAGAGAACTGATGAAAGCAGGTTAGATTTAACAATCCCCGCTGATGGATGTTCACCTGGTCTGCTCACATTTTACAAGACACGGCGCAGCTTCAGCTGCATGTTGTACTCGGCTGAAGAGTCATGCACAACATCTCAAGCACAGCCTTCCTGTGGATGAATTAGTAATGCTAAAAGATTCCACTTCGTCTATCTAAATGCTGTGTGCAGCGCTCAACCTGGTTAATATAAGGAGCCACTCAATTTTTCATGCCCGCACCAAGTGTAGCCTTCAATTTAACATGCGCTTTTAATCCTGGGAGTGCTAAATTGCTTTTTAATGTCGAGGAACATGGTGTTTTTGGAGTAACTCGTGAAAAATGCATCGGCGATATGCAGAGCAAATCAGATCCAGTGTTTCCATTCTTTAAGGGTTGAGGAACAAAGCAACACCACGGCAAAAAGGAGCGAAACCAATATGTTGTTTTGACACATCTGTCACCTCGGGGGTCTCAGGAGGACACCTCCTGCAGGCGGTGACAACACGCGTGTTTTGGTGTGTGCGGCGGTGTGATTAATTGTGTGTGTCTGCATTCGCACCTCTGTTGTGGATGTTTTTAAACGCTACATGCATGCATATCACCTGCACATGGCTTCCAATTGGAAAATGCGCCGCTCGGTCACTGTGTCATACGCAGTGCGCGCTGTATATGTGCTCCCCCATGTGTGAATTCATGAGCAGTGTCAGGTGTTATTGTGCCTGGAGCGCTAGTGGATGACAGGTGTTTGCAGGCCTCCCCCGCGCCTGTTAGATTCCCCCGCACGTCTGAGCCTTTAGAGGAGTCGGAGCCCGGGCTCTATCGAGCATGTCTAAAAGACACTCCTCTAATATCCCCGGTCAGAGAGTCAGTGAACTCACTCCGAATGACTTCCTCGGGGCCGGCCGACCAACCGCCCTCTGTTATCATCTAACAATGTGGCCATCGGAGCAGACTAATCAGTAGACAGGCAGAGGAAAACACAGCCAGCGCCGGCCTCACCGGCAGCTCCATTACAAACCTCATTGTCTCAGCCTGCAAACAGGCTCTAAAAGGAAGACTCAATAAAAACACATCATAAAAAATGCAATGAAGAGACATTTCAAATCCTGGTTTATATGCTATCCACAGACAGTAATGAACATGGAAGAGCAGACAGCAGCCAAGTTCGTTCGATCGGATGTTATAGAGTCTTTCATTGGAGCAAATATTGTGTACAGGCATGGATAACATGCCACAGATACAAAGGCATAGACAGTCTGCCATCAGTCGCAGTTAGATGGTGTTAAAATATCCTACCATGCTCATGTGCAGGGTCAGTCAAGTTTGTGATAATGTTTAAATGTGCAGATCTTCAAAAGGGAACAAACACCCTGAAACAGTTTTTCTAAAACAAATAGAAAAACGTTAACATTCGTTCCAAACCTGTTTGATATTTACTTGTCCATTAGCTTGTTGTGATTTTGATAAGTCTAATTGATTAAAACCTATAATTTGGACTTAAAAAAAACAAAAAAAATAAGGTGAACCATCAATGTAAATTGTGGCTTTTATTTTGAAACTGATACAGGAACAAATGCAGGAATTGACCACACAGTGTAGCAATTACGAGTGACTTACTTGATAATTAATGCTTAAAAACTGGTCAAAATGGACTGCACTTTATTGCTAATAGGGTTTAAAGCATTACACAGTCGAGAATGTCGTTGGTCGTTTTTATTGCATTATCTTAATTATCTTGAGTGTTGAAGCCATTAGCATGAAGCCTGAAGCGTGTTCCTGGTAAACTCTGTGACCACTGTGTGCTGCTGTGTTGCTCCTTTTCCCTCCCACCAAACTGAATGCAAACTTTATCATTCAACACACTGTTTACCCATGTGTCAGTGGACCCAGCAAAAAGCACAGGCCCGACCACAGGTTCCTTCAGGGAATGGTGTGCCTGTGTGTGTGTGTGTGTGTGTGTGTGTGTGTGTGTGTGTGTGTGTGTGTGTGTGTGTGTGTGTGTGTGTG
>JAUESE010000008.1:2113630-2130997 GCA_032274725.1 Malacoctenus triangulatus
GTTTTGGAATTAAAAAAAATAATGGTGATAAAAGCCACAGGAGTGTGGAGGAGGTGGGCGTGGGAAGATATAAGACAGAATAGAGGCAAGAGAAAACAATCAATAGGCTCACGGGTTGTTATTGTTCTGTTGTTCTCGTGGCAGTGATGGCCATGCAGGGCGATGCTACAACAACACAACCAGGGCAACAAGGCACAATAGAAGTCAGAAGAATCCAGCTGTGAGGGGCTGAACTGAAGTGGGGGTGGGGAGGGGGGGGGCTGTAAGGCTAAAATAAGGGGCAGAGTAAGGCGTCAGAGCGAGAGCAAGCCCACCAGGTACGCTGTCAGAGACAAGGGTGCCTCGCAGTGAGGCAGGTGAACCTGTGATCATGTGATCCTGCGCCGGCTGCACAGACTGTGGAACAGAGCGAGGAGGCTGTGGTGCAGACGCGGGGGGGGGAGCGCTCTGCCTTCAGAGGCCAGTCACTCTGCTCCTCTCTGTGGGAACCGCCTTCATGCACCCACGCTTAACATCCTTCATTAAAACGTCCAATTAATGCTACATAAGCCGTGAAAGGTTTCATATTGACCACAGAGACGAGGTTAATCAAGATATTGGCTCCTCGTAATGCGCCTGCAAATAATCAGGATTATACATGCAGCACCTCAGTGGTGGTGGTGGGGGTTGGTGGGGGGGTACTGGCGCTGCAGATGATGATTTAAGACTGGGTATGTGTACGTGAGGCTGGTTGTGGACATGGGTTTAGGAGCCGAAAAACAGTCAAACACAATTAAAGCTGATTGCTCAGTGAACCTTGTTGTCCAGCTGCCCCCGATGTTTCTTTATCTGGGTGGGGGCTCAAGGAGTGGGGGCAGGGATGGGCACCGATTCTTTTTAAGATCGGCCAAGAGGCAATAATCCGCCCAATCACGAGATGCGGTGGCTAACCCCACCCCACCCCCCCACCACCACCAGCCAATCCTGCTCTCCTTTAACCCCCGCGCCTAAACCCGGAGTGGACAACAACAGAGCAACGGCTGGACAGGAACCGGCTGGCTGACCTACATAGTCAACTTCAAAAGTCCCTCCTTTCAAATTAAATTCCTGAAAATAAAATAAAGTAAAATAAAAAGAGTTACCAGCTGGGTCAGAGTTCCTGGATGACAAACGGCCGCCCTTTCTCCCGGCATTCAAACTCAGACAGCACATTACCCAGACTCCTATCCACAAGCACACACACTTAAAGCCACACGCACGCACACTCAGCTGCAATTTTAAACATACATGCATGCATACAGCTGTACAGCAGGCCAATCAGGGGCCTGGATCTGTTTTCAACACACAGTAACATTGAGGGCCAGCTATGATTAAAAAAAAAAAACAAACAGAAAGAAAAACAACACATGCTTTGCTCACATATGTACAATATAATTTGTATATTGACCCTTCTGCTTTATATCCACACTACTTCATTTATCTGTGGAGAAAGTCCCGGACATAAAATTTATCAAAGTTCTTTTTTTTCCTTCTTTGTATGCAATAAAAAGTTTCTGTGCTCGGTTGTGATTCCAGTACTCAGATTCTCTTCTCGGCACCACAGCAGAGCCTGGTCTCCATTGGGGAGGAGGGTCCTCCCATCAGTGAACAGTGAGGAGCAGAAAGTCAGGCGCTCTGGCCCGCCGCAGCTCCTTCACCTCCTCCGATGGCTCGTGTCCTGCTCCCTCTCATCCGTTCCCTCTCTCCCTCCCTCTCTCCCTCCCTCCCTCGCTGCGTGGCCCTCTTCTCAGGAAGAAGACACGCTAGACGATGGAGCCGTCCCTGTTCTGGGCAGGGATCATGACGGGGATGGCCCCCATGCGGCTGAGGTTGGGGCCCGACATCCTGGCGGCGGTGGAGGTGGCCGAGGGCGGGGGCAGGGGAGCGTGGCTCGGAGGCCTCTCGTACTCGTCGGAGGGGATCTTGTCGTACTGCGGCTTCAGGGCGTACTCGTGCAGGTTGGATGGCGACATGGAGCCCAGGGAGGAGCGCTGGCTGCCCACGGTGAAGCTGCGGGCCGTCGACACCCGACTCTTCGGTGGTGGCACATCCTCCCTGAGGAGAAGCAGAGGCCGCGACACATTTAGATAAAAAGGACAATGAGAAAAAATTGACCTCTGAATTGCAAACCCATTATCAGGGAGGCTGTGATGTGTAACACCTGAATCATTCAGATACTTGATTGTTTTAACAATGGATCAAAGATTAAATCAATCACTGTACTAGGACAATGCCTGCTCGTAATAACTGGTCACACTGATGAAGCGATGCTTTAGTCGGAAAAAAAATGGATTTTTTCTCTTTGTCCTTTCATCACGAATCCCTGTCGGCGTTTTTTCCCCCCCACTTTTGTGGAAGAATGTTGTAATTTCAAGCCGGGCTGCAGAAAGCGGGGATGGAGAACTGGTTGTCCAAAGCGCTATAAAACTTGATGAAGTCTGATGGAGTAGCGATAAAAAACTTGAAAAACAATGACAACTCGAGCGTATCTGCACGAGTCATTTCAAGAGCAAGGCCTGATGTGACTCTATAAAAAGGGACAAATAATTGGGAATGGGGCCATTTGATTGGTTGGCCAGTGTCCGCTCCGCTCAGTCACACTGACTGTGTAATAGCCTGTGGAGACTGAGCGGAGCATCCAAACAGTGGCTATGCCCTCTCCTCCCTGTGCCACCACATTAACTACTAATAAGCAGCAATAATCCAGTTAAATGCTCAATCAAAGTGAGCCTGAGGGGGCCGGGAGCTTGTTTGGGCCGGAGCTTCATGCTCTGGTGTTTCAGCAAATGCGAGTCTGTGTATATGAGACAGGACCAGTGGTCTAATCCTCTTTGTCCTACAGCATGAGCAGTGTCATTGTGGTCTCAGACAGATTCAGTCCACAGCAGAGTGATAGTAAGCCTGGTGGTTGTACAGAGCCTACGGGCCGGATGGAGAGCGGGATGGTGAGGGAGGAGGAAGAGGGGGGAGGAGGAGGGGGGTGGCCTTAGGTTAGGTGGCTCCGGTAGGGAGGGGGTGCAGCCAGCAGCAGACATGAAACAGGATCCAGACAGCAAACAAAGCTTTCAAACTGATTACCACAGCTGTTTATTTGAGGAGGGGTTAAAAAAAAGGAAAATGCTGATGGAGAAAAACCATTTTCACGGCTGTGGGGGTGTTGAGACGTGTGTGTGTGTGTGTGTGTGTGTGTGTGTGTGTGTGTGTGTGTGTGTGTGTGTGTGTGTGTGTGTAAGATGAGCACAGGTCATTACTGAGTGCAATAATCACATCTACACAATGACATTTTTGTTGTTCGCATGTAATCTGGTATTATATAACTGAGACATATTCCTCATTTAGCAGGACCATCAAGAGCAAATATTACGCAGACAGCTCTGTGTGTCTGTGAGCTGAATCTTCGACGGTTCGCTGAACACACCTTATCTCGTTGCAGATTTCCTTCTCGTACTTCCTCCTGTGACGGGCGCGGCAGCAGCAGAAGAGGATGATGCCGATGATGAGGAGGATCAGGAGCACAGCAATGATGGATCCAGCGATGATTCCTGGAGTGTTGCGAGCTGAACAGCAAACAGATGGGAGCAAAGGCTTCAGTGTTTGGTAAAACGAAGCCCACTCACAGTGACATCCACCATCATCCAGCACAGCTCACTCCTATCAGGGGTGGCTCCATTGGAACAAATGGCATTGCAGGAGTCTGACACTTCAGTCCAGGTCATAATTAGGTTTTGGTGCAGTTCAATTGAAATTCAGATACAGCACTGAACACTGATACACACAAAGATGCCATCAGAAATTCCACTTCTCCAACATATTGGGAGGTATAGAAGGGAGGAAGTCCCTGCTCAACTGGCCATCTCTCTCGGCGAGTTCTAAACTAATAAAAATACCAAGTAAGTAATCCTACTGGGTTCATTCATCCCAATGAGCTCAGAACACCGCTCTGTTGTGAAAGTTAGGAAAGCCCAGCTGAGAATACACATCATAAAAGTGCCGAACACACCATCTGCTGACATCTTTGGGTGGGATTAAAAAGTATCCTGGTCCTGCTTCTGCTGTCGATCCACAGTACCTGCTTTGTATATGTTCAAAAACTGGTCTGAAATAACATTTTTTGTCTTCTCTTGCCAAACATGACTCTGAGCAACTACCTTTAGTCAGTTGCCAAAGGTATAACAAACGATACTTTAAACGTTCATGAAAACATGAACTTTGTAAGCTTGTAGCTTCAATGCTTGCTCATGGAGGAACAGTCACGTCTAATAAACTACACAGCCTGGTCCTTCAGGATGAGCTTCTCAGTGAAGTGTCAAACTGACAGTAAAAGAACGTGTCACTCTGGTAACTTCTCAATGACAGTGGTTCCCATGAAACAGGCAGAAAGCCCCGAGTCGAAACAAAGTAGGACTAAACAAAGACAGGTGGGAGGGAAAGTTACTAAAATTGACTCTGAATACGTCCAAAATCCCACACAGCATCCACACATCCTGTTGTAGCATGCAGCTCCAGTTGTCCCATGATGCAGCGCTGCAGGCTGACAGAGCTGTCACAGCATGGGGCGCCACGGCTTCCAGCACTCACAGAGATGACACAGTGCTGAAAACAAACTTATCCCGCTTTTGTAATCCAGAGGGAGTACTCTAAGGGGGGGGTCTCACTTCGGTGGAGGCAGCCCTGAGACAAGGTGGGAGCACAGCTACCCGACTTGATAAAGTCCACTGATTCTTTATGATTAACTGTCAGAAATTGTCAGGTTTCTCCTGTGGTTACCTTCATTTTCTACCCGGAGGAAATGACAAGAACAGAAGAGCTCAGGCAGCGTGTATGCTGTCACAAATGATGCAAGTTTCAAACCGATGTATCATAATCTATCAAAATTAAAGACATAATGTCAAAATTGCAGCCAATTAGCCTGAAACCAAAATACAGGAAGCAGCATCAAGGCCAAAATGTAACAGGGGCAATGTTTTGATACCTTGAGGTTCTACATTTAGTGCTTTAGTGTGTCTGTCACTGCTTTTAGTGGTTTATAGACTCAACTATCGATGGAATGACTGGGCACATGATGGTAAAATAACCATTTTAGAATTGCTGGATCACCTGGATGCACATGCTTTGCAAACACAGCCCCTCCTCTGCACTATGAGTGTATCCAGAGAGAGTCTGCTGTACCTGCTCCTGAATCACTACATAAATAATGTACATCAATTTTGCCATTCAGTTGCAGAAAAAGATGGGACTTTGTGCTAGACGTTACTTTCTCCTCCTGCTGAGCAACAACATCACACTGGAATGCCACCGGAACATTTCAGACAAGGTCAGCGGATCATTAGAGAACAGCAGAGCAACAAGTGTAAACATGAGCGAAGATAAATGCCGGTTGGTGCAACAGGAAGTGAGCTCCGGACTCACGAGGTGTCACGTTGAGATGGAGTACACACTCCTCGGAGCCAACCAGGTTGGTGGCAGTGCAGCGATAGGTGCCAGACGCACTGGCAGATGCATTCTTCACGCTAACGGTGCCAGCGATGGGATCTGTGGAGAGGGCAAAAAACACATCAATGAGGAGATGACAGCGTTAGACAGAACCAGGACATTTGTGCAGGGCGTACAAACAGCTTCTGTGTTTATGAAAAGGTCCATTACCCAGCAGAGCCGAGGCGGGCAGCAGCTTGCTGTCGCTGGTCTTATCCCAGCTGTACTGCAGCGGTTTGGTCCCCTCACTGGATGTGCACTTCAGCACTATGTTTTGGCCTATCTCTGTGACTCCTTCAGTGTAGCACATGGGTTTGGCCGGCCTCACTGTGGAGAGAGGAGGAGAGGGGGAGGAGGCGATTAGGAGAGGTGAGGGGCAGCAGACACATGCAGGTGGTCACATTAGCTCCAAATCACTCATCCCTCCTGCCTACAACCCTGCTATTTTTCAATCTCACATGTTGTGGGCAAGCCGTGTGGCTGTGTATTGAGCAGTCTAAAGTTGATTTCCTCCCGTGCTCAAAGCAGCAGTCATCAGCGAGACGAGAGCAGTAATCAGAGTAATTGATACAGCTGCTGTCATTACAGGAGCTGTCAGTCAGGATAATCACAGGGAAGAGAGGAACTGTGTACCATTGGACACACACACACACACACACACACACACACACACACACACACACACACACACACACACACACACACGTGGAGCACAGCATATGCCGTTCAGGATGGAGAACATGATTTTTGGCTCCAAGCTGTGCAAAAAAACGTGAGCAAACACTCCTCGGTCAGGCAAGAGTGTTGGCAGGAGATGAGATGGGGGGACTCAAAACAAACAGAGCTTCAAATTAAAAGCAGAGCGAGGAGAGTGTAGCCCAGACACATGGCGAGCCAACCGGGGAGGTACGGTGAAGGGGACGGGGGGGGGGGACAGGGACTATGTTTGGATAGGGAAAATCTGAGGGCAAAGTCTGTGCACTGTGCTAGCTGACAGCTAGCTGACATCATGGTGTGGTAATGGGTTCTGTAACAACAACAAAAGCCCGGAGAGGGGCTCTCCAGATCTGAACCAGGTGTCAGGAGGGAGGGGGGGAGCTTAGCAGGCGTAACCGTAAGGATTAACAGTACACTGACAGCACTGTGAGCTGCTGCTAATCTAATAAACACACAGGGTGAGGACGAAGGGGGCAAAACAGAGAGCGGGAGAGCAAAAAATTAGACGAGTGCTGATGGACAGATGGCGGAGAGACAGCGGCCAAGGCTGTGACGGCTCCTAACTCACTGGCCTACTCTCTGCTGCGGCTGCTGCTGCTGCTGTGTTGTACCTACACACATGTACACACGTACACACATTCAAGCAGCACACTGTAAATGTCAAAGAGCGATGACATTTTGAATGCATCTTTCAAAGGTGAAAGTCAACACGTCCGAGGGCTGTAACACACGGCTCCTCATATTAGGACTGCTGTCCGATGAGCAGATTTATGTGTTTGAAAGATGAGGTCGGAGAAGGTGAGAGATCCGGCAGGAGTGCAGAGACACAAAGGGCGAAGCGTGCCCGCGCAGGCAACTCTGCTAAACGAACGATGAAGAGAGAGATTTATGAGCTGCACAAGGCTAACCTGTGTGAGATAAGTAGAGAAGAAGGTCTCGATAAGAAGTGGCATGTGTTGCGGCAGGAAAGTGAGCAGCTTCCAAGAGCGATGCCTGCTGATTGCTGAATGGTAAAGTGAAATATAAGCGACTGGTGGGCACAGAGGCCAGGCAGACAGAACTAATGAGATTGGCCGCTGAGCCTCTGCTGCGATCCTGGACGCGTAGGAGCACCACTTAATGCCAGTAAGAGCTGGTTACAAGCTCCGAACAAATACTTTCTGAGTTTGCTGTTGTAAAATGAGCCGCTGTGAACACGTAAAACTGAACTCTTTGCCAAATTGTGCATGTGGTTGCAATTACTACAACTTACCACAGCAGCAACCATCCAACAGCTTCCACATTACTACTTTAAAATCTGGGTAGGGCAAATTGAAGGTTTCTGTCTGAATACATCCTCCATGTTAGATTGAGCACTATTGCAATATTGAAGCGATGCACAACAACACAAACCACTATTAATTTACGTGCGTATGAGTGTGTTGCAATTATTGTCGTCATTTCCATTTTGTTCCTATATTTAAGATTTTAGCTTCCAGAAAACGTGGACCCACAATCTGTGACACAGAAACCAAGTCGTTCAAAGAACCGGGGATCTTTTCACTGTGCAGCAAAAAGTGTGAACCTCCCGTCGACTGTGTCGCCTGGAGAAACATTCCTGAAGTGAGTGCTGTGCTTGGAAGGCTGAATCCATTCTCATGTTTTATCTTAGGATATATTTCTGTCAGTGAACACTACACCAGCGGTTTTGGAGGCTTTTAAGTGCCTTGTAAATGGCGGTTGCTAACGTGTTACCAGGTAAAACAAAGAGGCTGTGTGGGAAGTTACATCCTCACTTCAAACAACGCAGTCTGTCCTTACAGCCTTGCCGTGTTTATACTTTTATTCTTGCAATAAAACTTTTCCCCTTTGTGCTTTTCAAATCTTTTGGTGCAACATTTTGGAAAAAGAGCCAAGAAATGATCATTAATGATCAAATTTAATCTTTATGAGTGAAAACAACAATGTTCACTCTGGACTTTTGCTACAATCCTTGCATTATTTACACTGTATTTTATTAACATCTTAAGTACAACTTTTCTTTGTGATGCTGAAGATCAAGCCTGCTGGGTCTTTCTGAGTCTGTGCTGTCATCTGTCTTTGATTCCTGCTCCACCCTTTGTGGCCTACAGGAGAGATGAAGGTACCTGTTTGGTCACGGTGACTCCGACCAAACAGACACAGGCGTGTGCGTCAGCTCTAAATTACCACTTGTTTGGGAGCTTTGAACACTATGGCTGCTGAATCATACACACAGTTTTCTGCTTTGTACCTGTACACAGCTGTTCTCAGTGGAACTTCTCTTTATACACATTTGTGTTGTTTCTATTATTTCAGAAAGATAAAAAAACAAAGCTTTTTTGCCGCCAATTTTTTTCCTGTTTCCAGATGATCAATTCACAGACTGAACTTTTCAATGATGAATTGATGAACTGCTTCATTGAAGCTGACAGCAATTCAGATTCTCATCTGTTCCTCTGAACACATCAAAGGACCAAGAGAAAAGGAAGTGGAGGCCACAGATGTGTACGAAGGGACTCGGGCAGGGCTCAGTGACGTGCTGCTCTGAGTACAGCTCACATCCAGTCAGAAACAGTTGTGGGAGCTGCTGACATGCAGCACTGAACTGCAGGTGGATACTCTCCTCCTGTTAACTTCACTGTCCTCCTGCCACCAGAGGAGAACAAACGACCAGGCATGCGACCTCCTGTATACCTGGACTCTGCTTGGACTGCAGGTGTCAGCACAGGCTGTGCATACGTGTGTGTGTGTGTGTGACAGTGTTTGCAACAAGCCCCCCGCAGGGTGCGGCGAATATACTGAAGTGTGTTCATGCTCGTGTACACACATGCATGCACGTCTCTCCTTCTCTTAGAAACTATCCACCTTGTGACAAGATCAAGCTCAAGGTAAAATGCAGAGCAGGCAAGATGTCCCCGCATCTCCTCGTCAATGTTTTCTTAGCCTGGAGCCTCCTGCACCTGAGGTCAAGCTCGCAGCCTGTCAGCCTCTGTAGCCTCCAGCCATCTCTGGCACTCCCGCTGTCCTTCGTTTATGCATAAACTCAGATGCTCTAGTTAAAAATATCTGCATTTTAACAACAATGAAGGCTGAATTTACACTGTTGTCACTTGGCTGACACTTTAAATATCAGCAGCAATGGGGACAACGAATAAAAGGATAAAAAATGGATGGTGAATTAAATGGGTCTGACAATACAATGCAATCAAAATATCTTCTTCATGACGAAGCAACAAGTGAAAAAAGATACCAATGTGCTTGTACTTTATGCTATGAATCCCACAAGCTATAAAACCACAGTGAAGTACCAGCTAAGGGAACTGAGAGTGACTCTCTGGCACTCAGCTGCTCCTAAATACTCTGTTGAGGGGAGAAGTGTGTGGATGGTGGCAGGTGTGGTTGCAAAACCCACAGACACTGTTAAGTTACCACAGACTTGAAAGCACTATAGCACTTCCATCCCATGATTGATGCAGGCTTTTGAACTGTGCGCTGATAACAAACAGGTTGAGCCCTGAGGACACAGCAGCCCAGATTTCCATAAAGAAATAAATAGAAAAAAAACTACATTTGGATTAACCACTAAACTTTCTGACTCTACCTCAGTATATAACCGACTGAGTGCCTTCCAACCAATAGTAAAACAATGATTTGCACATCACTGCATACTGAATTTTGTGGTCAAGTATAAATTATGGCTTTAAAAACACTTAATAAATGAGTGAGCGTGAACATCCATCTTACTGGTGAGGAACAAAAACAAGCTGTCACAGCCTCTTCAGAACAGCAATCAGCAAAGACTAAACGCAGAAGCTTTCCCTGACTTGCTTTTGTTCACATGAGTTTTATGTCATCAGCCACCCGAAGGCTTCGTCACTGGTTATTCATTCAGCCAAAGCAATCATTTGTGGCTACATGAAGAACCAGTAGATAATTATTTCTAGGGTCTTTCTGGTTGAGCTAGTTAGAGTTATGTGGTCACACCATTAAAGCCAGTCTGTCACCTCTGATGCTTTTCCTTTCTTCAGAAAGAAGGAAAACAACGCAGCTCCTCTCACTACTGCTGCACATGTGGCTTGTTTTATCCACATGCAAAGTGGTGGACGACTCACTTTGGAGAGGATTTAGCTGGTTGACTGACCAGCGAGGCCACTGTGCACCAGTGTGTGTTTGCTTTGAGAGTGAATCATCTGACTTATACAACTCGGATGTGTCACCAATCTCATCCTGTGTAATAAAAAGCACCAGCGTGCGCACACTCATTTTCTACATTGGAGTCTGAAAAAAAAAACAAACCCAAAAGGAACAGCAATAGTACTTGAAAGCATTTTAATTATTTTGTTGTTTTGTTAAAATCTGATGTTTATTAACATTTTATGAGTGTATAATTGATTCCAAATGAGGTTAATATGTCACATTCATATACCAAATCAAATTAAGTTTATTGTCTTGAATTAAACCAGTTAAAATGAGGAACATGTTTTTGCTAGGAGTCGCCCACAGAGCCGCTTTACCACAATAAACTTAAGCAGAAGATAAAGAAAAATAATTACATGCTCTCAAAACACTGTAATTTAACCAGTGTTTGATCAACTGCTGCAGGCCAGATCATCATTTTGGTCATCGACATTAATTCCAGTGATGCATAATAAATCAGGACAGTGTTTTCTTGGAAGGGGGAAAAAAAAAATCTGGATTATTATTTTCAACATAATCACGGAGTATCTAGGGTGAATGCAGAATTGTTTCACAAAGGGGGCCAATGCTCTACAGCCGCTGGGAAGGTTGTGCACTCCATTTTCGAAGGGATTACATCAAAACAGCCGAAGAGGGCAAAGGCCGTGTGATTTGGTGCCTTTCCACTGTGGAGCGAGAGAATCTACCCTGCGTGAACAAAAAAAACCTGCTGTCCTAAGCTGCAGTGGTGTTGCTGTGCTCTCGCGTCCCACTCACCCATGACGTTCAGCCCTATCTTCCTGGTGCGGACGCCCGGAGCCTTCTTCACCTTACATTGGTAGGTGCCCGAGTCCTTGGAATTCAGCCCTATGACGTTGATGGAGGCATCGCCGTTCTTGGGGTCACTCGCAGTAAAGTGGACTCGACCTTTGATGGTGGCATCGTGGCCTTCGTAGGTTCTGTCGCCTGAAAACATAATCACCTGGAGGTGGATTGGAAAAAAGGAAGAACAGGAGAGTTAAAAAAAAGAGGCTCAGAATGAGGTATTGGATCCAGCTTATCTGTTTCATGAGAATAAATCAAACAAAAGCCCTGAAAGGACGTTTGTGTGCCTCCTGAAAGCAAAGGCCTTGCTCACTGAACCAACCAAATGATATGAGGGAGAAAGAGTGCCCTCTCTTTTATCTCCACGCTGCCCTTCAGCCTGGCAGCCTGGGCTGTTTTTTGCCCTTTCTGAGCGTGAAAAGAATGAAGGTGGAACAAACAAAGCCACCACTGTGGAGCTAAATCAACACCTGCTGTGTCAACAAAGCTCCCAATTCTGTCCGACCACTTCTCCGACGCACACAGGCACACCAAGACAAACATAGACATGGAGTCTGGGTCCTGGAAGTGGCAAGGAAATGCCTGAAATAAAGGCCAGGTGGAGACAGCAGCAAGTCTCATACCTAATAGTGAGGTGGAGGAGGAGGAGGGAAAACCAAAACACAAGGGAGAGGGAGCAAGGAGGGGAGAGGAAAAACGTCCACAATGAAAGGAGTTCTTATTCCCTTTCATACACACTCGCATATTCATATTCCAACACTTTCCCACAGAGAGAGTCGTCAACAGGCGTATTCCGTGCCATGATCAGTGCCAGGCGTACACACAGTAATACCCCCGGGTGGAGAAGGGAGGAAAAAACTTAACACGGCAGGGGAAGGAGGGGAATAATGAACCTATCTGAGGAGGCAGAGCACTCAAAGGAAGCACGAAACGTGTACAAGAGACGGGAAACGGAGTCAGTGAGGTTCTCGTATCAGTGAGTCACTGAGGTTCCACTATCTCCACACAGAGTTGCCTTGTTCTATTTCCGAACGGATGACTAGTTCTCGGAGCTTCCTGCTCACAACAGGCGTCATGTTCACCTTGTACATATTAACTGGGTAAACAGGTAATCCTGTTCAAATTCCACCCGGCTCTCACGGGAGAAAAACCCAACCCAACTTCAGTGGGGGATCAAAACATCAGCGGTAATAACAGCGATATGTGAGATGAGACCACGGAGGAGAGGAAATTAAATTGCCCCGAGCTCTGCCAGACAAGAACTCTCACTTGGGTTCAACCACTTCACAAGCACACAGATGGGAGTGCTTACACACACCTCCAGCTAAAGAGGGGAAAACACTGAGCTTCACAATAACCTTGAGAATCATGATCCAATGGAAAAAAAAAAAAAAGATCCCATGAAGAGCCTGGGGAATGAAAATGAAAAGAGCAAATGACTAGACGAGCAGGCGGGGGCTGAGGAGGACAGAGGGGCAGCACCGTCTGTGTGCTGTGTTCCATAACAGGTACGATGCTCAATGATACGTTGGCCACCTGGCTCTGGCCATCCTTACCAGGTCCAGCGCAGAGACAAAGGTAAAAGCTCAGCCCGGGTTTCGTCAAAGCCAATGTCAGGATGACATCAGCGTCATGTGACGCGGTGGCTCAGAGAGCAAACACACTGAGGCGCAGCCGCTCATTTGAGAGGCAAAGCACAGAGCGGCCATACCTGTGTACTCCTGACAACCTGCAAAGCACGAGGGGGGGGGGGGGGACGCACCCCCACTGAGGCATGGAGCCCTCACTGCTCAGAGCCACACAGGCAGGGCTGCCTCACAAGGTTACCGCCGGCCGGAGAACAGAAGCGACGTACTTGGATGTGGAGGCTAAAGAGAATGCAACGAAACCCGGCCGTGAGCATGTGCGAGAGCAAACAATGCAATTTTCCCTGCACCTTGTCGTGGCTTTGCCATCTAAATCCTTCAATAATTTGTCAGCATGCACAAATTCCTGTTGCAATAACTTGAGCAAACAAAAGGCTCTGCCACGGCGCTCAAGGACAAAGGAGCCCGCTGCCGTGACACGGGATAAAGCGACATGCGTTTCGGAGCAAACTCATCCCCTATTCACACCGCTCGCATTTGCTTTTCATAATTGTTTGTCTTGTTGTTCTCACAGTGGCGCTAAATACTCGGGGCACACCCAGTTTCAGCTAATCTGGAGCCAGGCAATGGAAGCCAAATGCAAATGACTGCTACTGTAGGCATGCCAGGCATCTCTCAACAAGCCCTACAAAGCAACATGCATTAGCTATGCTTCACCACCCTCCAAAAGACCCCAGTGATATGTGGGATATGTCAGATGAAGGGGGCCGTCGTTCCCCCAGTTGACACCATGCTGAATAGATAATGCTGTGGCATTGCTTCTGACTGCATTGACGCGCCGAAAACACAAGTAGAATATACAGCACATTAGCATGAACAGGGAATCTCACGGTGTCAGTGATTTGCATGCGGCTGACACGCCGCGCAGCTCAACTCATCACCCAGTTTTAAAAACCCAAAACTGGAGTTGTGGTTCCAACCAACACTATAGACACATCAAAGTCAGTGGCTTTTGTTCATATGGGTGAATATTCTAATTTAAGTGCATTATACACTTTTGGATTCATTATTGGATTTTGCATATACAATGCAGTTAATTGTGATTAATCTGGGAAATCATGCGATTAATTTTGATTAAAATTTTTAATCGTTGCCCTAATATATATACCTAGGAAATTAGTTACATTAAGTAGCTCTTTTCCATGCAAAAAAAAATATTCTGTTTCACTGTGTGTTCCACTGATGTCACAAGAGTCCCCCCCCCCCCTCCCCTTTGACAGTGGCCCTGTCTTAAAGTCCAGCCCAGATTTGTTCATCCAAAGCCATGCAAGCGAAGGTTCGCCGTGGTCTCTGAGCTTGTGGGAGCCTCTGGCTATCAAGTTTAGTCCTCATTCCCAGATTGCTGTGAATGGCCCGGGAGCTGTGCTTCTCCCAGATTGGCCTAATTCTATTGAACGCTGTCACATGTATTAAAAAAGTCCCTTGGAATTAATATGCCACTAATTGCAAAGAATTTACTTGGAGCACAGCTTCATGTTGGTGGAGGGCTGCGCGGATGCGAGCGTGTGTATGCGGCCGCTACGTCTGAGAAGCCAAGGAGAACAAATGCGTTCAGAGAGCGATGTCCGGGCTGTTTAAATTCCTCTGAAGGTTTTGGCAACACAATCGTGTGCGTGCACTGGCCTCAGCAAAATACCATGTAACAGAGAAAATAAACGGTGGAACTTGATGCAATTTGGAAACATTTGTTTTATTTCTACAGCTGCAAACGCGAATAAAGAGCTCTGCCTCGAGAACGAGTCCGAGCAGAAACTTTGACAAGGAGAAAGAGACTCTTGAACCCATGAACCTAAAATTTCAACAGGAGAAAAACGTTCCCACTGTACACATTTGTCTTTGTACTCCAGCTAATGGTTGGAGCAAGAACAAATGATGTGCAACAGCTCCCAGGAAAAGCAACCCAATGTGGTGAAGCAAGTGTACATAGGTCTGGGTCAGAAGGGGGCTCGTTGGATCAGTGGGCACAGAGAGGACCACGGGTGGATGATTAAGACATGTAATGATGAGGCTGCGACCTATTTCTAACATTTAGCTTACCAAAAAAAAAACAAAAAACTCAAAAGCCACAGGACACAGGGGGGAGAGAGGAAAAAATGTGAGCGGAAGAGAGGGATGAGAAGGCTTTGTGACAGGTGGGAGGGGGGGGGGGGTGCAGAGAGCCACGGGAGGCGACCACACTACAGAGGAGATCTGTGGCCAGAATCTGTCTGTATAGCTGTTAAAGCCCTCGAGGGCACGGAGCTCCTGTAGAGAATCATAGGTAGTCAGCTCGCTCGTTGGCTGAGGGGCTGTGCCACAAAGGAACAACAACGGCCCCCTCTGCCCCCCCCCACTGCAGTGTCCATGTCTGTGGGAGCGCTGTGGGGAACAATTGCTCTGTGGTTCAAGTTACATCAGCGTTGGTCGTATATGCAATGGAACAACGCAACACCTCAAGAAAATACACACTTATCACAGCACATGTATTACATTTCACCTCCTGCACAATGCATGAAAACCACCCAGGCCTCTGCTCAGCACAACAGATTAGTGAAAAGCTACAGACAATTTAAGCCGACAAAAACCGACAAAAAAAAAAAAAAAAAAAAAACCTGACTGATTTCCACTTTGACGTTTTTTTTCTTGAGTGTGTCAAAGAAGCTACAGGCAAGTGATCAGGTGGCGGGGGGGGGGGGCTTTTAAGTACCTAGCAACGGGTAAAAAGAAAGCTCAATTGTGCTTGATAAAAGCTGATCACAGAGATGTCTGCTTCAACACCTACCACGATCTCTTCTTTCTGGATGTCAGAGGGAACCAAGCTCCACTCGATATCCAGTGGCCCAGAATCCTGTGGGGCCAGATTGAAAAGGCAGTCCAGCTTTGCGCTCATACCGCTGGCTTTGTTGATGGTGGTCGACCCCGAGGATGTGATCTCGAGACCTGAGGCCAAGCCTGGACAGGGACACAGGGAGAGAGAGAAAGAATACATGAATGCTGATGAGTAACACATGCAAAACGATCTGAACAATGAGACTTGTGAGCAAAACTGAAGCGAAGCACACACATTGACAGAAGCAAAGGATTTTTTGTACAATTTAGTACATCCCATTAATGAGTAAAATATGGCAGACAATGCATCTATTGTGACTTTGTTCCTTGACAATTTCATATTGTTCATCGAGGACTCACAACACAGTTATTTCTGTTGAGGCACGGAATCAAACATCACTTAGTTTGATTTTTTATACACTATATGATAAGAAATCAACAACACATCCATGTCGGTGTAATTCTTCCATTCCTCAATCAAAGAGAAGCCTATAATCACTCACTTTGAGTGAATTGTTAGCAATTATTTCTCCCTTTAGATCTCGACACTTTTGTACATCATACAACCAAGTCATCATTTACTGGGACAACAGTGGGATACTTTGAGTTTTTAATCTGTAGCGAAGGTTTAGCTCTTCCACCTTATTCAGGGGGGTGGCAAGATATTTTTTAAGTTCTTCATCAGTGAGGCAAAAGAGTAAAATAATTAACATTTCAAATATAAAATCTAAATACTGCCTCAGGAATGTTGTGCTAATATTTATTTATACAGCCCATTTTTGTTCCAGTAATTAGCCAGCTGTTATTTTAAAGTACAACATTTCATGCCTCCAACATTTCAGCCAGAATGATTTTATCAAAAGTGAACTTCACATCTATTTTTCAAGCTTCTTTCCATGCAACACGATCACTTGCTTCCTGTAGCTTTGGCAGCGGCACCACCCATTCCTTTAATGGTTCTCAAGTGTGGTTCTCATTACTTCATCCCATCAAACAAACTAAACCTCCCACAGTAACGGCTGAAAGCGAGGGGCTCGAAAACGAGAGCGGGACCTGCGCTCGAATCCACCATGAGATCATACAGTAACAGGACTCACAGTGAAGCATTAATACACTTTCCTGTTGCATATATGTCATTGTGACACTAGGATGCAAAGCGGGTGAAATTGTTTGGCTTGGCGTGCGGAGCGAAACCATTTTTAGCCAGCTGTCAGATACAGGAGATTCGCAGAAGGCATCGTCCATGAAATAAATATGGCTACATCTTCCCTCAGAAGTAAAGCGTGCCTTAAAATATGCATAATGTAAATCACGCAGTTAAAAAAAGACTAATAGAGCAGAACACCGCTTAGCAGAAGGGATAGCGAGGACGATAATAAAGGGAAACTGTGGCCCGTCACCAAACAGAGGCAGACTCTTAAGCATTTATTCTTAGAACGAATAAACATAATTTCCTGGTGACATCAACTGGGTTAAGATTTTCCATTCAATAAGAGATTTAAGCCGCGGCAGGAACACAGTCCATAGAGAATGGAGTTGTCACATGCTGCCTCGATGTATTAAAATCCTTCTGACAGCCTGCCACCTTCCAACCAACGAGCGGCGGGGGGAGAAAGAGCGCCTTAGAAAAAGAAAGAAAGAAATCATCCCAACATTCAGCTGTTGAAAATGTGTAACCCACTCTTACAACACCGTGCAAATGGCA
>JAUESE010000008.1:2174874-2190939 GCA_032274725.1 Malacoctenus triangulatus
CCCCCCCCCCCCCCCCCCCCCCACCTCTCCTATTCCTCCCCACCTCTTCACAGCCTGAGATTTTCAGCAGACAGGACATCCATGTTGGACGTGGGGTGGACATGACTCACTGGTGTTCGTACGGCTTTATAAGCTCAATGAAGAAGGTTCATCACACACGTGTCCCACTGCACTTTTACCAGCAGACAATCGTTACTGTGGTCAGCAGATAACCATAGTCCAACACGTAGATAATGGTACTGAGCCCTCAGTGTTTATGTGTACATTCTTTAAGAGTATTACACCACCTCAAATATTTGTACAGTTTTACTTGTGGGGGGTAATCTCATTGACATTATCCCAGCCTAACTGATCAGAATGTACTGACTAAAAGTGATCTTGGCCTTTGTTTTGAAACAACCTCTTATCACCAAAGAGTGTCAAAAATCTTGTCAAAAAGTTCAGTCCTCACAAGCGAGGTCGACCCTCACACTGACTCTCAGGTTTAGGACCCCACAAATGCAGTAAGACAATGTAATGCACATACGGATGTTGTGTATTCATGAACTTCCTGAGAACTTCCTTTGAGACTTGTTTTGTGGAAACCAACTAGTATTTGCCATCACTGGTACTTTCCTTCACGCCATTTTTTAACCAAAGTGTGCGTGCATGCGTGTGTCCACAAATACTCACACAGACAGACATGCACACACAGACACATGTCCACACACTCTTTATCTGAAGTTGTGGTAACAGCCGACTGCAGTAAAAACTTGCAGCTCTGAGCTGATACACACAACAGGAAACTCTCAATGGCAAATGTCTTTGTCACAGTCTCAAAATAAGTCTTGATGAAGCAAACAGTAGGAGGGGTATCAAAAGTAATTTTCTGTGAAAATGAGGAGATGATTGGTCTTTAATTCACTGATTGAGGTGAAAGGTTTTCATCAAATTTGAAGGAAATGTTAATGACATTAAACGCCTGGGCAGCCTCCTGTTGAGCCCCTTTACATGTGAATGAAACATGGAGAAAGAAAGGAAACTAACGGCTAGTGAGGGGACACCACAGAGCTGCAAATTGTTACAACAGCAGAAAGTACTTGAGACTCCACTTCAGGGAACTTGTTAAAAGTTGTGTGAAGACCGGACACAACAATTGCTGCTAAAGTGCCACGAAGCTGATCAGTTCATTTGTTGTTCGCAAACTACTGAGTTTTATTCACGAGCCAGACAATATACTTCAGAAGTAGAGGGGAAGAGGAATGAGAAGGTTCAAAATGACTGGCTGACATTAGGAACTCGAAATCACTTGAAATTCTTAATAGCCAGTCACAATCATCCCAAAGGTCACGATCAAGTGAACGTGAACAAAATAAATGCTATGAAATGTGCTTTTGGTTGATTATTTTCACTTTGTCGTCACAATGCTTCCAAGCAATGAATCATGATATCATCTTAAAGGTTGTTAATATTTGTCTTTTAGACTGTGCCACATTTGTAAGGAACGGGCATTTGTGGGATGAGCAGCAGAGCTGAGTATGTGGGTTGTGCCCGTGACAAAATTTTGTCAAATCTCTTCCGATGCCAACCAGCTGATTCTGTGATTGACTCTCATTTAGTGGATTTTTGAGGATTAAAGTGTAAAGAAACAACAGATATTGGCAATTGAAATTTTTTTTAGATAAATGCTCTACAGTTTCAAGGCCAAACATTTCACGGCTATGCAAACTAATAACTATGTTTAATCAGCTACAGAAATTATCAAAATTTATCAGCCAATCACGTTAAAACACAAGTGCAATGTTGCCAAATGGTTAGATTTTGCTTGAGCCTTAATATTCCAAAGAAATCTTATCACTTTAGTGGGTTCTGTAAGCCAGCAGGGTGCCAGCACACAGTCCTTATCTAATTCAGGGACTGTCTGCATTAATGGATCTTATGTGGCTCAGCACATAGGGAGGTTTTAGACCATTACACAACTGTGTGAGTGCAGAAATCTATTCTGAGCCTCTGCATGTTTGTGTTTGGACCCTGAGTGCCTCGAGGACAGATCTTCACCATGGATTACACTTTTGAGGGAACCACATTATGTAAAAGGTACAACTTGCTGAGTTGTGCGAGTGTGTCCATACTTGGTGTTGAATGGCAGACGAAGCTCCAGACACTTTACTAATGGCTGCGGGAGCTTTTTGCCAGTTAAACAGCCACATTTTAATCCGATCAGTCTTTGGACCATCACAAAAACACACTGACTACCACTAGCAGAAAAAAAACCTATTGGCCCACAACCAGGGCAGTGCACCACAGCCAAAGACTCCAGTGCAGCTAAGCAGCTTAGCACTACTGCTTTTCATGGCTGCACACATAAGCGCAGGAACACATAGACTATTCAGTGGAGGTGAATCCAAACTGTTGCCTGGGACAGCTTGACAGACAGATTCTACACAACAGCACTATAATAAATGTGTTGTGGATTGGGAATGTTAGACGTTTTATAAATTCAACTCTGATTTGTAATTTTGGGAGAAAATTGAACAATAAACTGATCAATGGTCAGAGTCTTGCTTCCTTCTTCTTGATTTTTTAAATTGATCCAACAGTCTAAAAAATAATTTTCTTCCAGTCGTCAGGGTAATGACTTACCGGGAACATCCCAAGTCAACATCACAGTTTTAACACAACTTGGTCTGCTCATTGGATTTCTTAAATAAACAGGGACAAAGTCAATGTAACAGAGGGTGGAATCAATGCAGGTCATGTTTTTATTTGGTGGCATTCTGGTTTGTTATTCCTGCGAGTCTAAAACTAAAAACAAATGTGCAAAACTGCACAATAATATTTGCAGGAAGCTTGAACAGATATATTTTTATCGAAATTTGTGTCCAAAACAGACCAAAAGTATTTCGATGACGGGGAATAGATCTGATGAGAAATAAGTTGGGGCACATTGCGATAAAGAACAAACCTTCCTTTTTGATCTGAACTGTTCCATATTTACAAGGGGTTGCAGTGTTGTCCAAAACTAACCCTGGTGTGCACTCCATGTACTTGGCTTTGTGGTTTCCAGCACAAACCAAAACTCTTCGGTCCTGTTACTGTGTTTGCACAACCGATGCATTTTTGCAGGGCATTGCATGAACACAATTCTGTTCTACTTCTGAGGACAGTAAATAAAGTGTCCTGTCTCTATCTGGAACAGCCACGTGCAGCCTTCTGATTTAGCTCAGGACAGCGTATCAGCTGGGCAAGGCCACTGGATCCTTGACACACTTTAGAGGAGCTGGTGGCTGAGAGTTGGTACTGTGACAACTGTATCAGAGGTCAGCGGTGGTTAGGTGTCAAAAGCGGCAGCGTGGCGCTGCTCTTAAGGATGTGTGGCAGCAGCTGCACGGGTTCATTTACACCAACACTGAGCTCACGCAAATAACAGTGAACGCAAACACACGTGAGGTCCAACCACCTGTTCACCATGGTTCAACTGCCACCGTGCTCCCTAACTGACTCGCCACCATCATAAAGTGTCAGGAAACCACATCATCCGTAGTGCAACTCAGCTGCACCATTTCTTTTTCCCAGAAGACATCAAAGTAGCTCTTCTTGTTTTCCCATCGAATATGGCACAGTAATCATGGCAAGTAGAAAGAAAATAAACAAAGCCTGAGAAAAAGTACACCAAGATGACTGGAAGTCAATATTGTGATGACTTGGTTTCAACATGTATTATCGATTTGCATTCTACTTGTGCATGAAGTTGCAGCAGCCTTGCCGGGTCCATTCATGGAAGTTTGAGCCAGCAGGTAAATGTGCTCACAAACCCATCATGTTTGTGTTTGGTTCACAGCTGCTTGCTCAGAGACATAATCTTGTCTTGAATCTATAGCCGGTGTGACATGGTGCTGCTAACATATGGAAAGAGGCAGGAGGAGTGGGATGCACGGTGGTCTACCTGCTGGAGTGAGAGCTGAAAGCTGCCTTTTACAGACTGACTGCCTTATTCACCCTAGTGGTGGTTATATGTTCACTGGGCAACAAAGTGGATTATTTAGGATTATGGAGGACCATTCAGAGCATCACCAGGGAGCTTCTTTCTCCAAATCACTATGAGCTCTCTCAGGATGCCTCCTCCACCATCTAAAACAAAGACACACGGATGTGGATGTTTTGCAGTTTAGTTCAACCTGTGACAGGGTCTGCCAAAGGGACTGCTGGGAGCAACAAGAAATTATTCTGGTCAATGTTATAGAGGGCAACTTCATAACAGAGTATCTTAAATTGTATACTACTCAAACCTTTAATGACAGGATTGTCACACATCCCACTGGGGAATGATTAGTCTTAGTTTTTGTCCCAACTAATTAAAATCCTTTGTTCCCAACTCTTCTTTTTCAAGGTAACAGTTATTTCCACACAAATCAGCTTGGCAGGTTAATCATGTTCTCACTCATCATGCAGACTCTGCTGTGAGCACACAGTCACAACTTACTCAGAAATTAACTGAAAACTTAATGTGGTGAAGAGATGCAGCTATTCCAAAACTATAGAAAGATGGACTGACTGAAAAATCAACTCAACAAGGGGCCTTAAAATGTAACTGTGTCGCATGTTACTTGAAGAGCCATTTAATTATGCTGTGTCTGGTGAATCCTGCAGGGCAGACAATGAAACCCAGAGTAAATTGATAGTGTAACAGAGACAAATGCCTTTTCCCTGCTGGTGGTGGCAGGCTGGCATTACCACGCTGCATGTCCATCACACCTGGTGGGAGAAGATAATGGTGCATGTTAAACCCGGCACCAACATTGGTCAGGCAGCATGCTCCCTGACTCACACCGCGGGAATGTGAGCTGAGAGTTTCAAGGCAATTATTTCAGAGCTGCATCTGGTAAAGAATACACTGCACGACACTATTTATCTCCATTTCTCGAGCTAACAACATGCTTTTAAAGAGCCCATTTATTCAGGCCAGTGTGCCGGTACTAAATTAGCGCACACAGCAAGGTGGCCTGTGCAGTGGGTCCGGTGGAACTCCGGACCCCAGCTGTGTTCAATCATACAGCTACCACAGGCACCAACATAATTAGGCTTCTCTGTACACCCCAGGGTGAAGAGTTCACCCACAATAAATGAGCTGTTTACAAGAACATGCTACAATAGCCCCTGTGGAGCAGCAGCCAGAATCAGCACCAACTGCATTATTCCAGCCCTTCACTGTTGGAATTTTCTGATTATTCATTCCAAACCCAGCTGGTAACATTACCAGGCTTCAGCAGAAATTTGCTGTGCATTATGTGAAAGCTCATGAAGGAATGGTGCTGGGCTTTAGCTGAACCTGGCACTACAGAGGCCAGCTTGAACAAAACCAAGGGAGAGGAAGCCTCGATGAACGTTTCGCCATTTGGTTTGATGAGCCATGCAAGCACATTATTTTTTACAAAGGCTTTCACTGGGCCCAAGTGCAGAATACATCTATACTCACACAAACAATATTGTGGCCTGCTCAGAGAATGTCCTGTGTTGAGCCATACAGGACCGGAAAGAAAAACCACTGTTTTTACTTCCTCACACGTGAAACTCTCAGCTGCTCGTTCACAAGAGCAGCTTCTTTTTGGCAGTAATTGGGCAGAGCCAGTGAACATTTTTCTCCAACATATTGGTTACAGTCTTCGTCTGGCAGCAAAAGTAAACAAGAAAGGGCAATGTGGTGCTGCATCCTCTCAAAGCTTTGTAAACAATGGCTGTGGAAACCCCTCAGGTCAGCCATCTACTTTATCTAGTTTCATTGCGCCAACACTTTGACGTGCCTCATCGGTAGTAATGGCCAATCACAAAAGATGATAGCTCTAACCGAGGACACAGTGACTTCAGCCCCCTGATATGGAGGACCCCTTTTTTAACCGAGTATAAGACATAGTCTAAAGAGCGGTGCAAATCGAGCTTAATGATTAAAACAGAAGATAATCTGAGCACAAAGTACAAGCTTGCTTTAAAAGGACTGCACAAGGTCTTGAAATCATGATTGGTGTCTTTCAGGCAATTAAAACAAAGAGAACCATTCTCCATCACTTTTGAGAGCACACAATAGGAGTTAAACAGTAATAATGCCTTAATTCTGACAGGCATTTCTAAACTACCGACTGTGTAAGCAGGCTGGTAACACTCCATTTGAACCTCACATGACTCAGTCTTTATTAATCACAAGTTTTTGGGGGTTGGCAGCTACTCCAAACAGGTGGAACGTGTCATCTAAAACTGGGACATGCCTTTACCAAACGCCAAGTATAAACTGAAGACTGGCTGGACTGGCTCTTGGTGTGGAACAGCAGCAGCTCTCTCTTTCTGAACTGTGTTGATGCTCAAGGCTGTGTAGCCATGTGTGATGCACTGCTCAGATCGCAAAGAGGAAAAAAAAGTAGTAAGCCGAGGTTGAGCACGATATGAATAGGCAGATCTTCTGCTTGGTACTAGCTGGTGGAACCAGCACGAAGAGGTTGAGGCAGTTTCCTCAGTAAACAACCACTTGGAGCTACAACAAAGCCTGCACTTCCTGAACATCCGTCCGACTTCCAAGGGCACACACAAAGCAGAAAGCCTTCACACTCCCATACGCCCCTGACAGCACTGTGAGCTGAGGCCTTGGCTGAAAACAACTCTGTTAACGTGAGCATCATGCATTCATCCACGCAGTGTATACCACATTGGAGAGTGGAGATAATAAAGTTTGTACTATGGATTCTGCTGATCCTGACTATCTAACTTTAGTCAGAAATACTGTGTGTGTCAGCAGCTGACGGTTTACCAGACAAGTCTAAACAACACAGTTTCATGCAAACCTTTGAGCAGAGCCGGGAGGGAAAGATGTGGGTGGAAATGAAAACTTAAATATGGAAGGTATACTCATAATGGACTCTCTCTCTGATGCAGTCGCTGATTAGCATCACAACAGCACTGAAGAGTTAAAGAGGACTTTAGTAGAAGGTTTTGTAATTTAAAACTGTACGGCACTGACTTACCAAGTAACGCACCTTGAATATTACACAACAGCTGTGCAACACACTGTGACTGTGGAAGAAGCAAGGTTTGAAAGGACAATAACTAGCTTATCGCAAAAGCATTTCAGTTAGGCTCAAACTTGGTAGATAATACAGTCAGAACTAATAACCGTCAGGCCATCTTTGCACACTCACTTCCTCTCTGAAAGCTTTCCTTCTGACATGACCTTGTAAATGAAATAGATGGACGTATCTTAAGTTGGAGTCACAACAGTCTACAAGAGCATAAAAATCCCCACAGCCTCTCAAACCTTCATAAACCAACTGGAAATGACAACATTTTTTAACCACCAACCAAAATCACAACTGTAGTCTTTGAAGGTGCATTTTTGCACCAAGTAAACCTGAGACTTTATTCAAATTAAAACTTTCAAACTTGAAACAAAAGTGTAATCTTGTGTCAAGTCTTACAAACATTTCAAACAACTCTGTAAACCTGCCGGTGATTGAGGTACAGGTATACGTCGAAGGGTTTTCTGCTTAATGTGATATTCAATAGTTCAGTTTAGGACATAATTGTATTAAAAAAAGAAAAGGCCTTAATATGGAACTGCAGCAATTTGCAACATACTCTTCTGGTTCTAAAAAAAGCCATTCCATCTGTAGTGCACCTAATACATATTCAAAACCAGTATAGAGCAAGAAGGTTATGAATATTCAGCAGCAGCAGTTCACCCTTGAAATAAGCATGATATGGTTTAAGGCTCTGAAATGGATCATCTGTGTGTGGAACCAGATATGAAGTCTGCTCTGCTCCCTCCCGTCACATCATTGTTACACTCTGAATCCATGCGTGCTGATTGGAGAGTTTTGTGCAGTTCTCTTTTAACGAACCACGCCATGGGCTGAATGAGCAATGTGCTCTGAAGTCGACATGAGCAGCCAGCAGACACACGGCTCGCCCCTAATTTCCAATCAGCCGTGCCGAAAGTGGCCGCATGAAGCTTGGCGAGCTCTCCTCCCACCGATGAAACGCTCAGCTGCACCGGGAGCACGTGCTCGTCTGGAAAGCCCACCTCCTCTCCCCCCACAGACCCAACAGTTGCATAACAGCCTCTTCATTGCCATACAGGCGACATCAAAACCTGTACCCCGAGAAGCAAACAATGGCACTGACGCAGTCTGAGCGGGCCTGTCTGACACAAACTGCACCAAGGGCACCTCACTGTGGAACAAACAAGAGCTTTGGGGATACAATTAATTACAATTAACGGTCTGCGAGATGAAACATTCCTGTCTGAACGGAGCATCATGGCTGACCTGTTAAACGGAGCATGCAAGGACGCCCCAAATGACCCAAACAAAAGCTTGTAAAGGGAAAAAAAATAGTGGAAAAAACAGGTTCATCTAAAGTTAGATTTTCTCTTGTGAGACATTTAGAAACTAAACAGGACGCCCCTGAGCAACAGAGGAAAAATGACAATTCACAATGCCCTTGAAATCTGTATTTAGTCGAAGCGCATGTAGCAACATGTGCAGAGAGGAGTGTTAAACTAAGTGTCAAATGTGACAACATTAGGATTTCTCAGCTGGGACAAATGCAGCATTGTGGAAACGAAAACTGTAAATTTTTTTAGGCGTCGATACAACATGCAATAAAAGCTTCGAGTCCCTGACTGAATGAAAAGTGAAAACCTGTGCGTGTTGTGACTCGTCCTCGTCACCGTGAGCTCTTGAGCTGGGCCACTTATCTCCCAACCCACAGACTTGGGCAAATCCTCGCATGTGGGTCCTGACAGGACGGTGGATTTCATTCAGGTTTTCACTGAAGAACAGTTTCTGATGAAAGCTTTGAACCAACAAAGCAAGGAGGAGGGCGCAGTATTCAGTGGTTTACTGCTTTGCTCTCTCACAATACTTGGATCGACAATTGCAGGCGTGTGTTTTTATTGATTTATTACCAATTAAAGTGATACGTGCTAAGAAACCACTCCACTGTAAAAAGTTTCAAGCAAATATTGTTTGTTTTTTTCCCCATTAAAAATAATCTATTCATGCCAGCTATGACTCAAAAACCTAAGAAGTGAAATTTCAGCGAACTCCATAAATTTGTTTTAGCTCTCTGCACTGCTGCTCCACTCACTCACTCATCCCTGCTGTTACTTTTCAAATCTCTGGTGCGTTTAGGTTTCTGACATCATCCTATACACCTGCCAGTCACATTCATATGCAAATCATCGTTCTGCCAAATGAAGATTAATGAGCTTCCAAGTGCTCGGTGACACAAATTTAAGGCTTGCGCACACAAACACAGCACAGTTCATCAATACCCACACACTTGCGTCCCGGTACCACAACAGAATAGAGCTATAAATCTTTTGTGCGTATGCATCCCTTGCTGCAGACAACAAAATGATATACCACTCGGGGAGCTCTTAGTCAGCTCCCCGAGTGGTATATAGCCATTTTACAAGTCGCACACAATCAGACTGCACATTGATAAGTACACACACACACACACACTTCCCACTGCAGAAAAGAGCTTTTGTGAATCTATGAGATGAGTGCCAAATGAGAGGCATGTCCAATCCCTTCTGATTCCCCATTCTTCTTCAAATAGGCCACGCGTTAATTAAGAGATGAAAAAACTTCAAACACATGCTCTTGAGTTAGAGTGGCACATCAAACGGGTGAATCACAGTAGCCTGCTATAGCGAAAGGCTTCTGGTCCTACAGGCCCATCGCACTGAGCATATAGAGCTTACACGCAGTTCCTGGAGAGGATAAAAGCGAGTTTGTGAAAGGCAGTCCTGCGAGACATTAAACCGACGACAAACTGAAAGGCTTTGAGGCTTCTTTGCAACTCCTCGTCCAAGCACAAACCACGATGATGGGAACAGATGATCAAAAAGAATCTCAGTGTTTCTGCAGAAGTCATTTACTGTGTGATCTAAAAGCTGGAGACGCGCTGCAGCGGAAACATGTGCTGATCAGTCCACGTAGGCCTGGCTGTACATGCACAAGGACTGCCAGAGAGGAAGGCAGATTTAAAGTCCGACTCCCTTTGGAGAAAATCTGTGAGTGAGCGAGTGTTTTTTCCGAAGTGTGTGAAGGTCACACTGTGGTTTTTAAAAAGCAATGAGCTCTTTTTGACCTCGCCGCTTTTATTTTGTTTGCTCACAGCAAAGAAGCAACAGTCCTTCCCAAAGCCCCGGTTATTTGACTTACCTTCAATGCTGAGTTCAAAGCAGACATGGCAGAACGATAAGGTCCCTGTTTCCGTATCCAACTTGCAGACGCTGCAAATATTGTCATCATTCAGATCGATGTTTACAAACTGCTCCTCTTCATCCATAGTGCTTCTGGGGGGAGAAAAAACCCGTGAGAGATAGCGCGTGGTTAGATACTAGGAAGCACACACAACCCCCCCCAAGCATTTTTTTCTTCCCTAATTAGGTCACACTTTCAGAAAAACCCATTAAATATGTATTTTTTTGGTAGATTCAGTGGTAGGATTTTTTTGGGTTCAACCTAGTTTTGGTGCTGAATACTTTTATATCTATTCATGATATGAAGATCTCAAGGGAACAGCTAATTACTCACAAGGTGAATTGAAAAGGACCTCTCTCTAATCACTGTGCCAAATTCCTATAATCTACAGTATTAAACACAGTTTGTAATCATCCCTAAAGGCACTCCAATCCAACATCAGCGTCATATGTTAAAACAACTGTCGTGTCTGTGGGAGAAAAGCACATGTTTCAAGAGCAGAGTCATATGACGGCCACAGAAAGAAGGGATTACCGATTCAGATAAACATCGAAACATCGACATATGCATCTTGATTGGGAGTTGATCCCCTCGAGAATGTCTTAGCAGGAAACATCCATCCAAGTAAAAAAAAAAACGAAAAAACATGACATACATTCATCCCAAGCTTTGGGAAACATAATAGATACATCTTTAAATTGAATGCATTGCCAGAAACACAACTGTGTGTGAGATGAAAAGACAGATAAACATCTGCTCTGGTGCAAAATTCCACTCTGATCATTTGGTATTACAGATGTCAGCGCGGTTTTATTATATTGCAATGTACCAAACCACACACCAAACCTCACTGTGGCCACAAAGTGTCAGGTAAAGTCATCGTATTATCAACATTAACCAATACACAGATCACAGTGGGTGGACTGAACTGCAGTATTTTTTCGTTCCCATGCACATTTTGCATTCCTGCTCTGCATGTCAATATATCTGGCCAGCCTGATGAAGCATGCTTGCTCTCTGAATGCTCCTCTCAACAGATGCAAGTGGCTGCACCCACAATGTGATAAAGAGATTAGTGAGCATCAAGCTGGCACAAGGTGCCATCAAAAGTGTTCTCCTCTGGATTAAGAATTACAGTTTATAAATAATGATAGTTGACTTGCCTGCGAGTTCAACACAAGCATTGACTCAACTGTGACTGGGTTCCATTGTCATGCGCATATTTGTTGTTCTTTGCTGATTGGTCTGATATGGTCTTTTGTCCTTTCCGTACAAAACTACAAACTTCTTGCAGGACCAATATTGGGTTAACTGTGATGTAAGTTTTGCCACGATACCGTCTGTTTTCAAAGTGAGTGTCTCAACAGAGGGATGGACTTGATGCACTCTATGCAGAGCAGCTGGATCTCAGCCTTTGCTCCAATAAACATAACAAAAGGAAAGTGAAGCAGACCAGCAGGGATCCCAGCTGCCTTCACCCTGAACTTCCGAGTCCTAACACCTTGTATTCAATGAAGGTTTTCGTGTTGAAGAGGTGAAACTGCCACACGAAAACCAGCTTCATCCACACAGAGAATTCTGCAAACACCTTTCACTATAACTTCTTACGTTGTGACTACAAAACTGACACAATCGTAACACTGAGGTGGAAGCAGATGGATTCGTTTTAAGTGAGATTATTCTTTTTGTCGAGTATCACACTGGTGTCAAGGATGCGAGCTGAGGGTCGTCAAAACAGGTTGAATACACAGAACAGCTGTGAGTCACAACACGGAGCCCTGCCAGACACAAACAGCTCAGCCTCGGCATGACAAAAGGGCTTTTCTCGGGACTTAAGGTTTTCTTATTAGAATAGAGTCTGCCTACAAATCTAAGACAGAAAGGTTGAATAAACAGTGCTGTAGAAAAGAGAAGAGACTTTGCGACCCTGCAATTCGGCGGTCAGACAAAAGCTCGCTCTCGGTATCAACTGAACTTTTTTAACGGCGCTGTATCAACACACACACGCCGTACAGGTGACCTTTAACATCGCTTGTTGCTGTTCATGGCGGTGGCTCAAATGCTACGATGTCCGAGGGTTGTGACACAATTTACAGTAACCTGAGAGCCACGCTTTGAAACAAGTGCCTGCTAACGAGAAGTTAAGCTAGCAGCTCTCAGGCATCCTCAGAGTACTCCGCTGATTCGTGACCGTTATTCCGACGCCTCGGAGCAGCGAGCTGGTCAAAAAAAACACGAGGGCTCTGTCGGTACCGGAGGACCGCACGTCTGTGAAACTCACCTCGGCCCCGGGAAGTGTCTTCGAACAGCTATCTCCTCGGCGTGGACACCTCGGTCCCTCTTCACTTGAGTGAGCTCACAAACATCAGGCAGGAGTGCGCGTCACGGCAAATCCACAGAAGCGGCTGGAGCTTCTCTCCCCTTGCAGTGGAATCAACCACTAGTTTGGCTGAGGGGGGTAAATATTGTCCTGTAGTTTAAAATTAAATATTTTAGGTGTAATCAACTAATACAGATAATTTTAGCATAATTAGATTAAATAATAATTTTATTTTGCATGTTAAAATAGGTCATTATTGTTTCCAAAAGTTTTTGTGTCAACCAAACAAAGATGTGCACCCCTACTATCAAATGCGGTCAGTCGTCCTGGCGTCATCAAAACATTTCCATCTGAGTCGTGGACTAGTCTGGGGTCTGACTTCTACTTTATCAAAGACTGCCCCCAATAATGTTATTTCCAGCCATACGGAAATCACTCGTCGTTTATTGAATATGTCAGACAATTCAGAAATTCAGACCAAAGATTTGTTTTCTGTTTCATTTTTCACTTCTCACGTGAAGCCACACGTGGGGAATTCCCGCGAAACATCCACAGGAAGAACCACGAACGGCTTTGTGGGGTGTCGCTTCTTTGTGATACAAATGCAATGAGTCCACAGACGACCCACAAGTCACATAGCAGTCATATGTTTATGTAATGGGATCCAAATGTAAGGTCAACATAGTTTAGTTGTTGCACAATGGTGAACAGCTCACAAGTTCACAACAGAAATATATAAAGAAATGTGCATAGGTACAATGTAATGTGCTGTTTACAACAATATAATGAGGAAACAGAATGATGGATTTGCATTTAGCAGTCTGGTGGAGTTCACGTTTTAATTTAGTCCAATTTGATTATAGGTCTCCTTTTCTTTTCAACACCAGACTCACAAAGAATATTGGGAGCTGTATGTTTTCTCTCCATCACTTCTGATCTATTACAAGAGAAGGGAGCAAGGTGAACAGGTGGCTCTAGGTTCCACACGTGCATCCAGTTATCATCATTCTGTAGTTACAGCCTAATTCAGAGAAAGATATATCAATTGAATAGAGTAGTTCATACTCGTAGTCACAATGTGGGCCACTGGGATTGAGGATGAAATGTTGAGGAGCCTTTCAATAATCGAGGCTGCCTATCCCGGCTTTAAAACCTATAAATTGAGCCTTACCGTGAGACCAGCACAGGCTCCACATCATGAAATATTGATGAAAAGCTTGGTGTTTGGTTTTTATTAGCAAGAGTGATCACCTGCTTCTGTGCTCAGACTTGTTAGTGGTTCTACTCTCAGATGCTTTGTTGTTGACCTCTGACAACAGAATTCAGAGGGCTGTATGGATGGGATTCATTGTCGTACACATTTAGGGATGCTGACCAGAATGTTAGACAACACAAACAAAAAACACACTGCACTGCTCTGTATTATTTCTTTGACAAAAAAAAATTGACCCCTCTTTTTGTTCACCACTCTCAACTTGTTTAGGTCAGTTCAATTGATACACATCTGTTGGTGACTTATTTTGGAGGTTCTTTATATCATTTGATCCAGAAGGACTCAACAAAAATATGTTACTGTACTCAAACAATTAAATATTGGTATTTAGAATCATGTGAATGAGATGTAGCGTGTTGAGCCTCGTCTCAGAAGCTATTCTCTCTCTCTGTCTCTCTCTGTCTCTGTCTCTGTCTCTCTCTCTCTCTCTCTCTCTCTCTCTCTCTCTCTCTCTCTCTCTCTCTCTCTCTCTGTGCTGCCAGGCCAAGAAAGTAGAAGCTCTACGATTTCACTTGCTGCCCATGTTTGTTTTTTCTTCAATCACGATCCACAAATTGACCTTTTACATAAGAGCCGGGAGGGCTGAGGTTTTTTAAATGAACAAAAAGCCTCCTTTTCTTCTGTCGCCATTCAAGCTGCAGGATTTTCACTGAAAGGCCAGTCGTTTTTTAGCCACAGTGCAAATCCTGCTTTGCCCCAAGGGAACGTTATTCAGACAGGAAGGCCACAGCCACCACGGCTGACTGCAGCCTCCATACGCGTGCTGAGCATTTCATCTGTTCTCTCCTCTGTGGTGAGCCAGTTGTCAGTGGTTTGATCAGCCCTCCTGTTTACATTCATAATGAAGAGCACAACACCTCAATTATTCCACAACAGGCTTCACACATCACGCTAACCAGCATCCACTATCTGTAAACAAACAGAGGAGATACATCTGCCTTTATTTGTCAAGTCCAAAAAGCTTAACACATTACAAGCTGCGAATGAAAAGAGAAATAAATGGAAAATGTTCATCTACATGGGTGAAAACTGAGACAAATCACAAAAGATAAAAGGCACAGAGGAAAAACACAAGCTAATTTATTTTGCAGGTGTGCAGGTTGCAAACATACTGCAACTTTTACTTTCAATTTCCACAGAAACATAACTGTTCCGGCAAGGAGTTAGAAAGAGCAGGATGCATTTGGAGATGTAAACAATGTAAAATATGATGCAAAATCAGCAAAAAGATGAACACATTCAAACAAAGCCACATATTTAGGAAGACAGGTGTCTTTGGATGTTAGTCTGAATATTTTATTAACTGCTGATTCACAGATATCACTGAGGGAAGGTGTCCTGGTGCTGCCAGAGGTCAGGGGACACATCCAGGACATTGCGGCAGATGTTAATCTTGAATTATTATGTAATCAGTGCACCACGGCGTTTTCTTTGCCTTCCATGTATCAGAGCCCCTTGGAAGAGCGTTCCATTTTGAAACAATTGTAAATCTCTCAAAAACAAAATCAGGAATAGAAAATTAATTTGAACAGCAAACAGAGGGGCCTGTTAGAGGTGACATCATGGTGCTGTGGTCCCTGCTGGATTGGGACCGCTTCACAGTGAATAATGAATGAATGTCATTCTTCTTAAGAGCTTGCGCCATCTGTTGGCAAAAGGGCAAAACTACAGCCGCCAGTAAAACTTCCCCATTCGGACTGTTCGGCCGTCTGCTACACTCACTCAGTCGAACGGGGCCTCGCACAGAGGCTGGAGCTGACCCGAGCTGACCTTGGACGAGGGTCAGGTTGCCCCTGGACGGGTCGCACCACCAAGCAAACACACAGAGACTCACAACATCTCACAAACACCTGCAATTTCGAGCCTCTAATTGGCCTAAAAGCCATGTCCTCACAATGAAGCATCTTTTATCTTTGAACCTAAAAGAGGCTTCACTCTTAATGAGGCAGGAGTCCTGGAGTGTCACTTTTATGCACACACTTTTGCGTTAATCTTGTGTTCTTTTTCTCTTTCAAACGAAAGGATCAGCACTTGCCTTACTCTGTCTGCGCCACTTGACCTTTGACTCTGTGCGTCATGAAGAGGATTGCACAATTCGGCAGCATCGCTCAGCCTGCTGCTCAGCACACCTGCCCACGACACACCCTGGACCCCTGAGGACACATGGATCCAGTAGGTCTCCACTGAGCTGCATCTGTTCAGCAAAGACCACCACTGTTTGGGCCCCGCCATCC
>JAUESE010000008.1:2241539-2252786 GCA_032274725.1 Malacoctenus triangulatus
ACACACACACACACACACACACACACACACACACACACACACACACACACACACACACACAGAATAAAATTAAGCCTCTGTCCTTTACACTCCAGGCATTCGACAACAGAGCACCTGGTATTTTGGACCATATCATGTTGGTCACAAAGGATGAGCTGAGTGTGCATTGACAGCACCACAAAGCCAACCAGGCCAGCAACAAGCTGAGCAATCTGTCCCTATCTGACCCCTCTTAAAAAATAGAAGCCCAGCAATGACAGTTCACACACATCCTACAGCAGACTGCCCAAAAAAATCCGTCCAGCTGATCAAAAGGAGGATCAATCTCTTGAAGACGTTTTAATTTAGCCATGATATCGACCTGCGGTGCCTTTCGATAATCACAATGAGCATGTGGAGTTCTGAAAACAAAACTAAGCCGATTACTCGGACATATCCAAATTAATGGGAGGAATGTCTGTAGCAAAGCTGGCCAGAGGATGAGTCAGTGCTCGTCTGCTGCAGGGTGAAATGCAGCACTGGGAGCGGAATAAGAGACGGGGGACAGCGAGCTGAGGCGGGGGGGACGCCCTGCTGTACCAGCTCGCTGCTGTGACACACAGTCACACCTCAGAAAATGAGATCATCATTTACAAAGCAACATTTTTCTTGTTATTTTTCCCACAAAGGACTAAAATGTTGAACGTATTTTTTAAACAAATTCCAAATGTTGTGATTATATGCTTCAATAACTAATAGAGGTCAGTTTTAGAAAACTTTATAATCTTTATATACAGTATTTATTAGTTTTAAAATTTAAAATTCTAAATTTAAAATAGCAGCTTTATGACACACAGGTGATGGGTGAATATGTCAGTTTGTGTCATAAATCTACAATATATATATTTAGAAGTTTCTTTCTCCCTCCATAGAATTAGGGGAAGAAGAACTTTTCCATACTTGTTTGACTTTTGATGTGTTCTCATAGATGTACATTGAGGCGGTCATGGAAACCATTTAAGATCAAGACATCTTCCAGGAATTAAAGTATTTACTGGTCACAGTCGTGAAACAACACAACGCTCCATGAACAGAGTGTCAATATAACTACTGATGCGATGGAAAGGCGGCCGTTCCTCTGTGTACCTTGCTCCTGGCAGACTTCTGAAAGCTGGACACTTGGCTGACCGCGAGGTCTGACGCCTCGAGGCCATCCTCCTCGAACGACAGCAGCACAGAGCCCTGATGAGGAAGGAGACAACACAGGCGTGAAAACAACAATAGAGCCTCTATTGTGCAAGGCAGATCCGGGAAGATGATGCCAATAAGTGAGCAACGATCTAACTGAGGGGCGTCGGTGTCTCTGTTCTGACTTGAAGAATCTAAGGTGGCTCGGATGTGCAGATTTCACACTCCTGGCTGTGAGGTGCACAAGTATCTGTGATGTCAAAGGGTGGGATGTGATGAGGCTGATGAGCCACGAGGATATTGTGTAACCGAGTCACATATTATGTCTGTTTATTGAAGCCACCTGCCACACAAAAGAGTGCTGGCTCCATGAGTCATGGGACTCACCCCTCGCCTCCTGGCCTCGCCGTTCAAAGCGCTGCACCAGGCTCCTCTCCATTGACTCCTCCAGCTCCTCAGTGACAGCGCCCAGCTCAGCAGCGCGGCGGCTTCCTCCTCCTCCCCCTCCGCGGAGTCCCCCACCGCCCTCCGCCCGTTCCCTGCGACCCTGTGCTGGAAATACTGCACGAAGTACAGCACCAGAGTAACCAGGGACGCGATGAACAGCGTGACCATGCATAGCCACTGCGGATCCTCCAACCCCAAATACGAACTGGAACTTTCCGAGTCGGACATTCTTGGCCAAATGAACGCAGAGATCGCAGCTCAGTACGCCTCCTCCGAGAAATTTCCTGGCAACCTCATCGTCGTCATTTGGTTAGGGAACGGCAAAAATCAATACTGGCGATCACTCACATCTGATAAGCGCGTATATCAACTCCCACTTTTGCGCATTGTTCCCCATGCTGCAGCGCACGGCAGCCCCCCAAGAAGTCCCGGAAAAGTCCCAGTGTGCGCGGACAGGCTGAGGAGAACTAGAGCATTGTCAGAGAGCTGGAGGTAGGAATAAACCTGCACGACCGCACACTCCCCTCATTGAATATGACTGTTAGCTCACTTGGCTAATCTTGGCTTCGGTTCGCCTAACTAGCTATTCCTCATTAGCTACAAGCGCCGTCAAAGTTTCTCCAGAACAACTTAAATCCAGAGCGTGTGGCCGCGCTCCCCCAGGCGGCGTCCCGACGCGGAGTGAGAGTCCCGGGGAGACATGGTGGAGGTGGACGGAGCGCTGCTGCCCGCTGGACTCGGCTCAGTCTGACTGGACAAAGTTGCAGTTCAGAAACGGATATGTGGCACAAACTGTGATTCCCACAATGCACCACGTTGAAGGCGAACGTTTGTTTTCGTCGCGCGTCAAAGCGAAGTAAAGCATAATAAATACTGACAAGAATATGCGATCATGAAAAAACTTTTAAAATTAACAGAATTTTTAACCTCTGTAAAATATTTTAAAAAATAGACTTTAAAAATCCCTTTTGAGGAAAACATGAATTCAGACTGCCTTTTTGAACTACGCGACTTCCCGTAGAAGTCCCTGGTATCATGACGCACCATCCCGTCTTGTTTGTAGCAAACATTGAGCTAAAGCTAGCCTGTGCTACAATGGACCTGCGTTCAGTTCGCCTTATGTTCGTGTTTAGGTAGGATAGTCTTGATTTATAAAAGTCTTTTGCCTATCACACCACACTGAGCTCTCGGTGTTGGACCTTCCCCGCCCGTTTGTGGAGGTAAACAAACTCTGTCATCGTCATTTCACGCCATCGCGCAGATAAACACTAGCTGCCCCGCACCCTTCACGGCTCGTCGTCTATAAATGCTCATAAGTCAGGTTTCGCGATGAATTGTCGGTCGGAAGTTCTCGAGGTGACCGTGGAGTCGAGGCAGGTGGAGGAGTCGCTGCTGGCTTTGCTCCACACCATCCTGCTGCATCGCAGCACCGGCAAGTTCCACTACAAAAAGGAGGGCACTTACTCCATCGGCACCGTGGGCACCCTGGACATCGACTGTGACTTCATCGATTTCACCTTCGTCAGGGTGTCCTCAGAGGAGCTGGACAGGGTGATCAGGAAGGCTGTGTCTGAATTCAAGGTAATGAACGGCTTGTGCGCGTGATTGCTGTCTGAGAGTGAGGCCTGTTATTTTGTCTGAGCTCTCGTGATCTCTGTTTTTTTAGGATGCGTTGAGTAACTCTGGCAGTGACGGGATGGGACAGATCTCTCTGGAGTTCTACCAGAAGAAGAAGTCCCGCTGGCCCTTCTCCGACGAGTGCATCCCCTGGGAGGTGTGGAGCATCAAAGTCAACGTGGTCAACCTGGCCAACGAGCAGGAGAGACAGATCTGCAGGGAGAAAGTGGGCGAAAAGCTGGGCGAGAAGGTGATCAACGTCGTGGAGGTCATCAACCGCCACGAATACCTGCCCAAGATGCCCACCCAGTCCGAGGTGGACAATGTTTTCGACACCAGCCTCAAAGACGTCCAGCCTTACCTTTACAAAATCACATACCAGATCACTGACTCGCTGGGAACGTCGGTCAGCACCACCATGAGAAGGCTGATCAAGGACACGCTGGCTCTGTGAGGACCCGCACACACAGGAGCGATGGACGATACCGATCACGCACACACTCGACTATGATCACATTTGACAACTTGATTTTATGATTGAAACACAATTTTACAGCTGTACTCCTGAAACAATGACGACGTCTTATTTTATTGTTTGACTGTTCTTGATTAAGAAATTTTTGTTAAGTTTTGTTTTTAAAAACATTTCAGTTTCAAAATTGTCTTTTAAAATCCACCTAATAGAGCTGCGACTGATACAGAATAAAAAATGTGTTAATATTTCCTGTAAATTTTGACAATAAATGTTGTTGCTTGTCTGGTAATTAGTCTGCTGCCACTTTTTAAAACAACAGCTTCCATGAAGTTGGGCCAGTCAGGCCAAATGCTTGCTGGAAAGATTTCAGTCTGAGAACAGATTTCCTCATCTGTGTAAAAACTTCCTCCCCCCCCCCACACACACGCACACTTTAGTGGAGAGAGTGACCTTATGCTCAGGACAGGACAGGATGTCCACTTTGCCATTTTTCCAAATTAAAGCAAACGCTTCCTAAGTTCACTCCCTCACTTCCAGTCAGAAACTGTCACAGTGGCCCAGAGCTTCAAAAACATCCCACCGGTTCAGAACTGTGTCTGCCTGCAGGAAAACAACACGTGTGTGTTTCCTTAATACATGTTTGAAAACCTTGTGTGGGCCTCATTTGTGTGACAAATGTGAGTTGTGCTGAGACCTGACCGGTGTTACGGTTTGGACAGATCATGCACTGTATGTGTTCGCCCTCTCTGTATCTGCCCTTCTAAATAAAACGCAAAACAGGAATAAAAGTACAGTTTAAATGGTGATATCAAACAGAAGCACGCTAATATGAGAATTATAAGTGCAGAGGAACTATATTGATCGGCAGGTTTGTTCACAATTTCTACAAAGGGCTATAATATCTATAAGAGTTGGGTGGTTTGCCATAAACAATGAATTCTGAATACTAAGTTTTTGGTTTCTGCTGGTACCTGCTTCATAAATAGAAAAATACAATTCCTCAGGTTGAATTCTAACGAATACAAACAACACAAATAACTTCCAGTTCACTCCGTTGTTACTCTTTATTACAGAAATGAAGCACAAAAACTGTAGAAAAACCTAAACACAAAAACAGCTGCAAGTCTTTTAAAGCGACGGCAATGCAACCAATATTGATACAAATAGGTATTATTGCAGTGAGAGCACGAGAATACTAAAAAGAGAAAAAACTTCTGTTTACTAACAAAATCAGTACAAAATAGAGAATACAAACACCTCCATGTACACAAGTCTAACCGTTTCTGTGAAACTGAACTTATTCCCACCAGAAAAATTAAGAGCACTATTTTCAATACAAAATCTCTGCAGAGAAATGTTCACGTCACAATGCGGCTCGTCGCTCATCTCGCAGGAAACTCAATCCAACAGTCCGCGTGCAGCGCTCAGACTTCACCCAAAAAGTAGCCGTCTTAAATAACTTATTTCTAGTCCGTCAAGCCAAAACAAGAAGTATATACTTGTACAATACAATTGTAAAACAAGTGGAATACAATCAAAACATAATCTCTCGTATGAAATCCTTAGAAAGCAGGAAACATCCCGTCGCTTTTCAGAGAATCAAAGATTTGTGTCCTCAGCCCCGCCTCCCATCCCCCTCCCCCCTTTTTCTGCGACTTCACCACCTTTAAATGCCTGAGTCAGAAGTCTTCGGAAACTCTGTTGTGCTTTTACGTAACATAACAAAATATTCTTCTTTGTAAAGGTGCATAAGGCCATAGAAGCACTCTAAAGCTCAGTTTTCTCCCCAATTCTTTTAGCTCAGACATGTACATCATTTTGTGGCTATCGACAGGACGCTGGTGCTGCGTTTGAGGGTGGAGTCAATTTCAAAACGGGTCATTGTCAAAGAGTTTTGCAGCGCAGCACTTCTTAATAATTGCTTTAAAAATTCCAGATGTTCTGCCAGCAGCTCGTGTGACGAGCCCCTGGATCATGGTCTGAAGTGTGAAGCCATTTAAATGCCAGGTAACCTCGTCTCTGTTTTTACTGACGGACCTTTCTATAAGGTCCAAGTGTATTACATGAAATTCAATTGCACTTTTAACTGATTATACAATTCTTGGATCCACAGAAAAAAACATAAAATCCCAATATAGGACTTATTTAACCAACATGTGCCGCTGCAACTCAAAAAACATGAATATCTTTGAAAGTCAATTGTTTTCAAGCATGATTTTCCACTGATGTGGTTTTGATCATTCTGGCCTCTGGTTCAACAACATACATCTGATCTTTTCACACATTTTGAGATCCTGTATTCTGGATCGACACTGCTTGGGAGAAGAAACAAGTATTTGGGCATGGTTCAGTGTATGTGTGAAAAGCCCAAAACGCATGCAGAATTTTTACGTTCGAATTAAATGACAAAGAACCGTTATCATTTCCATTGTACTTCTGATGTTTCGAGATGGACCTGTGTGTATACCTGAACGTATTTATCAGCAGGAAGAAATAATCAAAATACTGAAAAGTGAGCAGCTAATTGTCCCCGCATACTAAATCCTACAGAAGCATATTGCATCCACTGAAATAAAATGAAAAGACTCCCATTTAAAAAAAAATAAAAAAAAATCACATTATTATCAGAAACAACAAAAATCAACTTTTTCTCAGAGATAAAAAAAAACAACTTTTTTCCAGCAAGGGCCAAATACGAAGAAGTGTAACAAAGGCACGGCCACTCGCCTGTGTGAGCTGTATCACTGAAATTGTTACTTTTCTGCACTCAATTGTTTCATGTGTTGATCACAAGTAGCAATACTCTGATTACTTGTCTTTTGTTGAGAGGTTGGTCTGCAGAACAATACCTCCAGTCCAATCTGAGTAATGTTCTTGCACGATGACTTTATTCTAACATAAATATTTCAAAAATGCCTCCGGCCGATTTACAACAGGACACGAGCCTCGTTCAGACCGCCAGCTGTAGTTTTGGCACCTCTGGATTCATAAATCACCGCAGGTTACATTTGTTGTCAACTCCATTTGCTTGAATAACCAAACGATGTATAAACATCTTGAAACTCTACTATCAGACGACGCTGAGCAGAGCACAACTCTTGATTCCTGCAGCCTTAAACCGGCCGCACCGCAGACGATCCCCCTGCAAGCATCCTGCTTGATACATTTCCCTGCGACAGAACCAAACAGCTAAACAAAGTGCATATTGAATACATTACTGAGGCCACCAACATCATCTTAAGGGATATCACTCACACCGAGAGATCTGTTACAAAAGCAAAAAGCACTGGTCTCTAGCTGAACTGCGACCTTGGAAACTCTAAAGCACTTTTTCCACACTCTGAGAGAATGAGGTACAGAGTCCCCCCCCCCCCACCACCACCCCCCGACCTGAACCCCCCAACCCCAGCCCCACCCCCCGTGCACCTAAACTAATGAGAGCTGCAACTCTGTACTCCATCCTCTCAAAAACACCTACACAGTTTATTACGAGCCAACAACTAAAAGAAAAAAGTCATATACACAATTTGGAAAGATAATTATAACCCATTTAGAATCGTCTCTTCTCACAAAGGAATCTAGTACTTGATTGCACATTCACGTTTACACCTCTAATGAACATGGCCACTTTAGTATATGACATTGGAGGCAAGCAAAGAAGCTATACATTCAAAGTCTCGTGTTTGTAGGCTGAGGTGTGTTGGTCTCTTCAGAGAGAATGCACTGCAATCTGCTGCTTACATGTGGCTGTGACTCTGCTCGTGGCTCCACAGACTGAAGGCGGTCTTAAAGGTCCTGTGGCAGAGTTTGCACATGTACTGCCTCTTGAACATGAGGGCGGAGAGCGACGGTGCGTGGTAGAAGAGAGTTTCGGATTCCTGAGCGCCGCTGGGATTATTCTCCACGCTGTTCGACCTCGACGGGGGGCTGTGGCCGCTGGCCTGCTGCTCCAGCTCCGGCATGTTCGTCGCCGTCGCGCCTGCAGACGAGCTGCAGGGCTCTGGGCTCCTGGATTCCTCCACCATCGGGGCGGCGACTTGCACCACCTGGGCCGACTTGAGCACGGAGGCCTGCGGCGAGGGTCGCTCCGAGGTTTGAGGGGTGAGGGGAGGGGACGGGGACAGCGACAAGGGCTGCCTGTCGATCTCTTTGGCTCCAGGTTCGTTACCGGCTGGCATGTGGGACTGGAAGTGGCTCCAAAGGCGGAAGTTGGTCCTGAAGGCTTTGTTGCAGATGTGACAGATGAAAGGTTTGATGTGGCACAGCAGCTCCTGGTGGCGCTCCAGGTCTTTGCGAGAGCTGAAGAGGTTTCCACATTTCTCGCAGGGCCACACGCCAGGCTCCTCCGGACCCCCAGCTTTGGCAGCCTCCGTGTTGTCCCTGTCGCTCACGGCCTCCTCCAGTGGTTCCTCCTTCACCACCAGCCTCCCGTGATGCCCCATGCTCAGGTCCTCAGGCACATAGGACAGGGAGTCCTCCGAGTCATACATTGGTGGGCCTGAGGAGTCACTGTAACTGATGTCCCTGGAGCTCCCAGGTGCCAGAGGTTCATCGCTGTAATGCTCCTCTCCGAGTGCCTCAGACGCCTCGTCGTCATTTTCCTGTTCTCTCAATTGCATCTGGTCTTTAACAGTCATCATGTTATGGTTGTGGACCTCCACCTGGTGGCGCCATATGCTGAAGGAAGATTTGAATGTGCGCATGCATTCCAGACAGGTCAGTTTCTTATACTTGCAATGCACCTCATGGTCCTTCTTGACGACTGGGCTGGAGAAGCGCAGGCCGCAGTAAGGGCACACGGTCGCATGGCGGCAGCCTCTCTCGTGGTCGCCCTGCTCCAGGAGCGACGACAGCTTCATGTTACAAAGCCTGCAGGAGTAAACACCAGAGTCGGGACTCTTCTGTTGATTCATCTCATCGTGCTCCTGGTAGAGCATGCTCTCATCTGCCTGGTCCTGCTCAGCTTTTTCAGCAGGATGCGTCTTTAAATGCTGCCTGTACTGAGACTGGAAAACAAACACTTTCCCACAATAGGGACATATAAAGCTGGGCCTCAGTCTCTTTTTGGTGAGTGCAGGAGACTGCAGGCCCTGCTTATTCCTCCGAAGCTTCCACAGCAAAGCTCTCTTTATTTCCCTCTCTCGCACAATATCTATCAACTTCTTCTGAAACTTCTCCTCCAGCACAGAGGAGCTGAACGAGGATGCTGGGTTTTGCACCACACCATGCTGAGTTTGGCAGTGTGTCCACACTTTGAAGTTGGTATGGAAGCGCTTGTGGCAGATTTCACAAGCGTACGGCTTTTCCGGGTTGTGGTACATATTGACATGGCGGTGCAGTCCCGCGCTGGATCTGAAGACCTTCAAACAGTTCCAGCATTTGAAGACCTTGTTCTGAGGCGGGTCGCCGCTGAGCTCGTTGGACTCGCTGCTGGACTGCTCAGGTACCGTTTCGGTCACGTTGAGAGAGAGGCCTTGATCTTTGAGAAATTTGCTCTTCTTGAACGGGTACCTCCTGTTGTCTGGCCTGTCCTTCCGTTTGATTGGAGGGTTAATATCCACCCTGCAACCTGGATCAAAATTTGTTTGCAAGTCTTTGAGGTTAACTGGCAATGAATCTCCGACCGTGATTCGGATAATGTCCATGGGGTCAGCGAGGGGGCTGCTGGGGTCGGCGAGGGGGCTGCTGGGCTCAGCTTTCACACTGACCTGTCTGTCTACCTGAGTTTCTTCATCACACCGGTTGGAGAAGTTTGGCCTGAGAATCAGAGGAGACGCTCTTGTTGAGTTGCCATTGTAGGTCGGTGTTTCTGGCCTCGATGTCTTTGCTGCCATCTTAACAACTGATTGCTCTCGATTTTGAAGCTCTTTGAGCTCCAGTGTTGGAGAGAAGACTGGAATGGGGCTGTCCATGGAAAGCGACCTCCGAAGCAGGCTCTTTATGAGCGGCCCACTCCTGTCAATGGTCTGGCTGGGCTCGCTGGCCTGACCCTGGAAGGGCACTTTGGTATGATAGTTGGTCTCCGGCTCATCGTGCTCCTCTTTCATGTCCTGGTCGGTGTCGGACTGCAGCCTGATGTGCTGCACCTCAGCATCGCTGAACGAGACCGACGAGGTCAGCTGGGGCCTGACAGATGCGATATGAGATGGATTACCTTTGAGGATGGAGGCGTACGGATAGGTGGACTTCCTGCCGGGCGGCTGGCTCTGTTCAGATTTCCTGCTGGATTCAGATTTCCTGACTGATTCATACAAGTTGTTTTCTGATGGTGTGTCAGCTGACCTTCGAGTGGAGTGGGGAGATGACGGTCTGTCTGATGTTTTTCTCTGATAATTGGAGCGGGAGGGGTGGACTGTGTCATTTCTGACCCGACACACAATGACGCTCCTTGTCTGCGCGTCGCTTTCGTCGCCCTCAGAGAAGGAAAGTCTTTTTCGAGACACACAGTAGGATGCGTGAGGCCTCGTTGACACAATGTTGGTGAGGAAAGGGATTCCAAGGCTGTAGCCCAGCTCTTGAATGGCTGCCAGGCTGCCTTTGTCCACAAAGAGTGAGGAGGAGTAAATGTAATTCAAAACTATCTCGAAGGCGTCGGGTTCGCAGAAGTCCAGGTTCACAACTTTGAGCGGCTCCGGGTCCATCTGTGCAAAAAGGGAGTGGAAATACTCACTGCTGGCAGCCAGCACACTCCTGTGGGCCCGGTACTTTTGGTCGGCCACCACCAGAACCACGTCACACATTTGGCCGCGCAGCCTCTGCTCGTTGAGACTCCCCAGCACAGAGAGGCTGTGGGACGGGTTGCTGTAATGCACGAGGCTCTCCATGGCTGAAAGACAAAACAAGGAGATTCCCTTTTAACGTGGGAATGTGGAGCGAAAGGTGACAATTAAGTCTGCACAAACAAGCACATGTACGCACTGGAAACAACAGCTGACTGGAGCGCAGACACATCTCATTGTGATGAATGTGAAATGCACTTGGATTTGAAAGGATGTCATTATTTATGTTGAGTTCACTTGATGCATGACTCAGTGAGTGTTGCACTTCATTACTGTGGAATGTAGAAACCATTGATTGTTACGAGGCGCAATACAAAAGGACTGCTGGAGTGCTGAAAAAAATGAGACACATCCACTGTACTTAAAAATCACATTCCTACACTAATGACCTCAAAGCATTCTACAACTTCAATTGGATTCATCATTCACCCGATCAAACACGCTTATGGCTGCAAAGCAGCTATTCCAAAGTGCATTTTAATCCAATGGGTGCCACTTGGGCTTCAGCGCCTGGCCTGAGGATATTTCAACACATATAAAGGTGGGAAATAAATCATCAGCCGTCAGTACAACCCTCCCAGCTACCTGGCTTATTCCATGATTTATTGATCAAGAGACAGAGAGATATGCAACAATTCAATTAAAGGTACCAAACGTCAGATTAGGTGAAACTTCAGTATCACTGTTTATGTCACAGGGACATGGATGAAAAAACAGGTTGCATCAAACTAGAAGAGATCAACACCATGTTATACAATACAC